>SJYX01001165.1:119538-166052 GCA_006410675.1 Oreotragus oreotragus | reverse complement strand
ATTCTTGCCTGGAGAATCCCAGGGATGGGGGAGCCTGGTGGGCTGCCGTCTGTGGGGTCACACAGAGTCGGACACGACTGAAGTGACTTAGCAGCAGCAGCAGCAGGCAGATAAAGTTTACTGATTGTGGCTTTGGAACTTTTATGGATGTATATTTGGCTGTTAAAACAAAAATGGGGTGTGACTTGAAGTGGGAGGGAATGAAGAGATATCTGAGAGGAAAGGGCTAGAAGGGATTTTAGCTTTTTTGCATTGTTTTACTGTTACACGATAATTTATTTATACATTACTGTATAGTTTTTAAAAATTATTTTAAAACTAAAAAGGCCAAAGACAGAGTACCCTAGGTTATTGATGGAGCAGCAGCTGCTTCTTTGTTATCTATACAGATATATGTATAGTTTAATGATGGGAGTATAGGTTGAACCACTCTGGAGAATGATAATGTGCTCATGATTTTCTTAGCTCTTGGTCTGCTCAATAATTTTCTGAGTTTTAGATAAGTAGAAAAATTAACTTTCCTTATTTTAAGTTTTCGATGACAGCAGCTTTTATAAGGTATAAATGGGCCGTCTAAGAGCCTAGTGTCACTCAGATGTAACTTAGAAGAACTCTACATTGGTGTTGCAGGTAATTAGCAGTATACTGGTATATCAGTATCAGCTTCAAGAAATTATTGCATCTGTGCCTGTGTGTCTGTCTGCAGATGTTAACCAGTTCTAGGGCCAAAAATCGTGAGAAGCCTGGCATATTGGAGGGATAGCTTTGTCTTCTCAGCTTTACTTTAGGTAATTGAATTCTACTTAGAATCCCAATCAGACTGTTCACTGATTTTCTTTTCTTTTGTATAAGATGAGAGGATTGCCATCAACTTTTTAATCAGGTCAGAGAAATTGAACCTATTTGATCTTCATCTTGAAGTTTATTGATATTGATACATATAGTGTAGGGGAGGAGACTTGTAGATAGGATACAAATTTTGCTATTCAGGTGAATAACCAGGAAAAGGTTTTAATTGAAATGATGAAGTATAAGTATGTTGAGATTTCTAAAGTCAGGTTCAGTTTAAAGTTGAAGAAGAGGTTACCTAATTTTCTAAGTCATAAGAAGAAAGCCTGCAGAATTCTTTGTTAATCTTTTGGCACTAATACCAGTTACAATGTAATACCACTTTTATAGATGATCAGAATAAATGATAATCAGTATCTTTTGTGTAATAATCATGATGATAATTATTAGTAGTTTTATACCAGAAATAGTCTGGTGGGTTAATATGAGCTCTTGAATAGGAGGGAAGAGATCAGGGATCCCTCCCTAGCTCGGCCTCTGTGTGTTGTTATGGTCTCCAGTACTGCAGTATTCTCGGGCATGAGAATTGGACTACATGGGTCCCAAGATCATTTCTAGCAGCTGTTTAGTAAGACTTGATTATGCTGTTCTTAGAGGAGGAAAGGTGTCAGTGAACAAGTCTATTTTGTCCATGTACAAAATAGAAATACAGGTCTGTGTACCTGTATTTCCAAAATGAAATTTGAGATGTAAAGAGTTAATAGGTAACATTTTGTTTTCTCAGAAGGCTTTGATTATAATGAAGAAGAACGGTATGACTGTAAAGGGGGTGAACTGTTTGGAAATCAACGAAGATTTCCTGGACACCTGTTTTGGGACTTTCAGGTATAAGTAAAAATAAAAAAATTTATTAGAACAATAAAATATTTTAAATAGTTTATTAGGACAATTTAGATTGCATAAAGAATAGTGTGAACTTTTATTATAATTATATCTTTCATTACCCATAAATCATTTGTTAATGCCCTGTTTCCAAAAATAATCTGAAGTAATTTTCATTGATGTCAAGTAAAATCAATAAGTAATAACACTGTCAGGGGGAAAAAACCCAAAACTGATGGTTGCCCAAGTAATGTGGCATATGTGGGTATTATACCAAGAGATCTTCATTTCTAAATGTTTTAGTAACTTTTATACTAACCAATTCATTGTGTAATTTACAGACATAATTTTTAGAAATGCTTAAGGAAATTTTAATTATATCATTTCAACAGATAAACATCTTAGGTGAAAAGGATGATACTCCAGTTCATTTCTGTGACAAATGTGGATTACCTATTAAAATTTATGGGCGAATGGTAAGTATAACTAAGTTAAATTCTGTTTTTATAAATTTGTATATTTGTGTAGAGATGAGGACTCTGAAATTTAAGTAGATAGATTTATTATTGTTTAACAATAAAGTTTATAATGAATAAGTATAAAATAGCTAAGGAAAGTTTGGGGATAATAAAATTATCTTGACAGATTCCTGGATTGCTTGTAAAATATTGATTAAGGATTCTAATTCTGAAACTAATTTCTTTGAATGGTTTGATCCTTAAGGAAAAAATTTTTTTTTCTTTAACAGAATAAAATCAGTCATTTCTAAAGGCTAAAATTTTTAATATAAAACAGTTAAATATTATTTATGCTTTCTGGGTATTGAATTCTAAGCACTTAAAATACTGTAATTTTATAGTAATTTTCATATATATAAAAAGAGTTTTACATTTTTGTTGGAAAAAAATTGAATTTACTGTTAAATCTGTGGTGGTAGAAGCCATGGATTCTGCACTGTTGCTTTGCTGTGTGGCATAACTAAATAACAGTAATGGATTGTGAGTTTTAAAATAGTGTAACATTATTTTACCGTGTCCTTCTGATTGATTTTTAAATATCTGTAAGTTCATTAATTTAAGACTACCAGGGAAGAAGGCTGCTTATATTAAATGTAGAAGATACATGGTCTTTCACTGCCATGAAATACTTTCTGGAGATAACAAGATTAGATGAAACATTGTACAGTATTCTTCAGGAGCTTTTAACCTGTAGGGACCATGAATGTGCATGTCTATGTTTTTTTGGGGAAAGGGCCAAAGTTTTCATTGCATTCTCACAAAGAGCTTTGTGACTGAAAAAGGATAACTGTTGCTTTTATGTAATTAGTACTTAATAAATGTTCATTTTAACCAACAGTTCTCAAGTACCTTCTATGTCTAGATCACTGCGCTCACTGTTGCTTTTTATCGAAGTATTTTAATTTGCTCTAGAATATTAACTGTAACATGTCTCTGTTTGCAGATTCCGTGCAAGCATGTGTTTTGCTATGACTGTGCTATTTTACATGAAAAAAAGGGAGATAAGATGTGTCCGGGGTAAGATCATCATTACATTTTTAAATAATAAGGATTGTGATTTAATGACTTATGATCTAGGTTAAAGGTGAGGATATGATATAAACCAGTGGCAAGATGTCAAGTGTGCAGACCTGGCCAATGTTTCTCTGTGAGCCTAGAGTTGACTATAACCTTCTCCTTAGGATAGGGCTAATTAGTTATTATCAGTTAATTCACATTGGCCAAAATAACAATAATAAATACATCACAAAGTTAGCATTATAAACCAAAAATGCTTTTCTTATTTTAATGGGATGCTAGAGAGGTAGTCGGGGAAGGCAATGGCACCCCACCCCAGTACTCTTGCCTGGAAAATCCAATGGACGGAGTAGCCTGGTGGGCTGCAGTCCATGGGGTCGCTAACAGTCGGACAGACTGAGCGACTTCACTTTCACTTTTCTCTTTCATGCATTGGAGAAGGAAATGGCAACCCACTCCAGTGTTCTTGCCTGGAGAATCCCAGGGATGGGGGAGCCTTGTGGGCTGCCATCTATGGGGTCACACAGAGTCAGACACGACTGAAGTGACTTAGCAGCAGCAGCAGCAGAGAGGTAGTATCACGTAGTGATTTCGAGCAAAGACTCTGGAATTAGAATTACTGGATTCAAATCTCTATTTTGTGATTTATTAACTATGTCACATAGATGATTTCTTTATCTGTAAAATGGAGCTAATAATAGTACTTATCTCCCTGGGTTATTATTAAAAGTAAATGAGTAGCAGATAGCAAGTACTATGTAAGTATAAACTCTTAATTATTTTCAAATCTGATTATGTCTTGAGTACATCTTAGAACACCTTCATGTTCTAAGACAGGCTCAGACAAATTAAGACCATAGGGAGGTGTTGATCATAGTGATCTGTTTGGGAATGGTAAGGATCCAGAATAAACTGAATTTTTGTATCAATTCACAACCCCTGATAGAAGATATAAGAAAAACTTGAAGAAATAATTCTTTGGAACAACCGTAGGCTTTCTAGGTCACTTATAACCTAAGTTAGAACCTATCCCAAGGGTTGTAATATTAGTTGATAACAAAATTGTAGACAGTTGTAAGGGATAGTTTTATGGTGTAGGAAGATTGGCATCTGTGGGAGAGAATGAATGATTAACAAACCAGTAAGAACTAATTCTCTTAGCATATTTTATTAGCCCTTTAAGGTCATATATTATAAATTTTATAGTGTGAGTTTAAAGAATATTTTGTCAATAGAATTATAATTCAAAAGAATTAGGAAATTGACAGTGCATATTCACTATTTGCCTCATTTTCTGTAGTGCCTGATTTTCCAACACAGTGTACATCCACTTAAATTCTGTAGTAAATTTGATTGCCTCATTGAGATAAGGGATTTTGGATGTTGTAGAACACCATGTTGAGGACATCAGAAGGTTTTCTCTTTTATGTAACTGTTTTGATGTTAATATCTAAAAGGGAATTTGGTTTTCAAGTTTTTCAGTGTAACTTCAGTAAGCATATCACTGGTTGGCTGTTAGGGATATTAAAACATAAACTTATCTGGATTAACAGACCTGGGTCAGAAAGTGAAGAAATGACAACTCAAATTAATGTAAATATTATATACTAATGCTTAAGCATCACCCAAAGAAATACCCCCCAGCCCCCAATCCTGTTACTGTGGAGCTGTTTCAGCGTTTATAGCAAATTAAAAGCAAAAAATGAAAAGTGTGCCAAATGGCCACTAAAGGGAAGCCTCCTAAGTATGAAGAAGTAGTGCCAGCCTACAGTGAGGAAGAAACGCCAGCCACCACTCGAAATCAAGAGTATGGAGCCATTTGATACAGGTCGTATGGCTTGACCCACATATTCAATGATGATAGCTTACACATGTTTAGTGCTTAACTCATCGTTAAGTCCTGCCATTTTCACCGTTTCGCTGAGGTCTCAGATGTTCTTTTAAGTAGGGTGAAGTCTGTATAAAAGCATTATGAGTTAGATTAGATGTTATAACACATTTTACAGATAAAGAAACAAAGTTTAAATGACTTCTCCACGATCTCAGCCAATACTAGGTCCCAGTTCCAATTCCTAGTTCAGTCTTCTTTCTGTTGTTTCAAGAAGCCTTCTAAAGGCAAAAGTGGATTAAAAAACAGCAGATGAAGAATAGTTACAATTTGACCCTGACTTATTAAGAAAATAATTGAGTTAAATTTAATGTTTATAATTTAGAAAAGTAGGAGTGTGTAATACTTTGTAGTAGTAAATTTGTCTGACAATTCAGGAAGACCCCCTCCTTGAAAGGACTCTTGGCATTCATGGTTTGAATTTAAAATATTGTTTAATATTAAGAACCTTGATGGTTAGGATGATCCTGTTTATTTTTGTAGTTCTTACAACACCTTTCACTTAGTATCTTCTACGTAGTATTATTTGCTCAGAAAATTGCTTACTGGTCAATAAATACAGGTTTGCATTTTGTGATTCTGACAAGATCCTTTGGTTTGCCCTTCCTGGAGATTTGGGGTTTTTTGCACAAGGATTCAAAACATAGAATTGTTTGTGAAATCAGATAAATTCTAAATCTTGGTAAGAAAAGGGTTTTGCTTCAAACCTACTCTGTTTGATAAACACTTTAAATTTTTTTCTTAAGAGTTTTGATGTTGACAGAAATGCTGATGCTTAATAGCAAACAAACCACAAAGTGGAAAAGACTAAAGATTCACTTACATTAACTATAACTTTTACTTGTGAACTTTTTGCAGTGTTTTCCATAATAAAATTTAAAACTAGTCATATCGTTGAAATTTAGTGCATTATTTTTATAGTCTGTTTTTAGTAAATCAAACTTTTTTCCCCTTCTAATTTAGCTGTAGTGATCCTGTGCAGCGAATTGAGCAGTGTACACGAGGTTCTCTCTTCATGTGTAGCATTGTTCAAGGGTGCAAGAGAACATACTTGTCTCAGAGAGACTTACAGGCTCATATCAACCACCGCCATATGAGAGCTGGAAAACCTGTTACCCGGGCTTCACTTGAAAATGTTCATCCTCCTCCTATTGCCCCACCACCAGCTGAAATCCCCGATCGTTTTATCATGCCGCCAGACAAGCACCATATGAGCCATATTCCGCCAAAGCAGCACATCATGATGCCGCCACCACCTTTGCAACATGTGCCCCACGAGCACTATAATCAGCCACATGAGGATATTCGTGCTCCTCCAGCTGAATTGTCCATGGCTCCACCTCCACCTCGCTCAGTCAGTCAGGAAACCTTTCGTATTTCAACAAGAAAACACAGCAATTTAATAACTGTCCCTATTCAGGATGACTCAAATCCAGGTGCTAGAGAACCACCACCTCCTGCCCCCGCACCTGCTCACCATCATCCTGAATATCAGGGTCAACCAGTGGTCTCGCACCCTCATCATATTATGCCTCCACAGCAACATTATGCACCACCCCCACCTCCTCCACCACCAATAAGCCATCCAATGCCACATCCTCCCCAGGCCGCAGGTACTCCTCACTTGGTGTATAGCCAAGCTCCACCTCCACCAATGACCTCTGCTCCACCACCAATTACCCCTCCCCCTGGACATATTATTGCCCAGATGCCACCTTATATGAATCATCCTCCTCCAGGACCTCCCCCACCTCAACATGGTGGTCCACCTGTAACTGCACCCCCTCCTCACCATTACAATCCCAACTCTTTACCCCAGTTCACTGAAGATCAAGGAACTCTGAGCCCTCCATTTACACAACCAGGGGGAATGAGTCCTGGTATATGGCCTGCACCGAGAGGGCCACCTCCTCCTCCACGAATGCAGGGTCCGCCTTCTCAAACCCCACTACCTGGACCACATCATCCAGATCAGACAAGATATAGACCGTATTACCAATGATAATAGTATTCTGAACTGATGATATGATGAGGAAACAAAACTTAAATGTATAGTCAATCTTTTCTTTAAGCTTTGACTGTTCGGGGAAGGAAAAGCGCCTCTTGCTGAGGTGGCTGTACAACACTTAGGGTCTTGTCTCTTAAAATGGTTTTAAATCTTGACCTTAGGATTGATTTCAAGTACTATACTGTAATGCAGTTAAGTGGCTCAATTGAGCACAGCTATATTTTAAGAACTTTGTTCCCCTAGTGTGGTAAATTGACCCAGAGGTGACCATTTGTAAAAAAAAAAAAAAATTGAAAACATTTTTCCATTGTTCCACTTTCAAAAGTACGTCTTTTGTTAAACCCAATGTTTAAGTTTTTCTTGTGATACATTTTGTTAACCTGTGTAAAAGGATTAAACTTCAATATGGTTGTAAAAATACTATTTTTATGTGAACTTAGTGCAGCCACATACTGTTTTTTAAACCATATGTTTTACCACTAATTTCCCAAAGTTACAATAAAATCCTAAAAGTAAAAATCTAATAGAATTTACTGTAAGGCAGACTGTTAAATGGTAGAAAATTATTTCACATTTTAGGCACTGAAATTTTGAGGTATATTAGGTATATAATGCACTTCACTTGGATGCCTTTTCATTTATAGGCAGCCTCAGGAGCACCAAAATACATTGAAATTCAGTACTAAGAATATTTATGTCTGTAATGTTAAGAGGCATTGCTTGTATTTTTGGAAAGATAGGGCCAAAGTAATCGAGACTGTAGGCTCCAAGCTGTTGGGGATGCTGTTACTCATTAATGCTTTTTACTGAATGGTTGGAGTCATATGATGCATCACACTTATTAACCTTAAGTAACATTTTATAGAACTGTATAAGTGGTATTCTTTAGATGAAGTGTGTTCCTCTCTGCTCATTGTCTGAAACTAAATATTTAGGGCTGAATAGGCTTTATGTAATTCCTCATTTCATGGTAGAATTTGATCCTGTGCTTAAGGGGATTCTTGTTTATTGGGTTTTAAAGTATAATTTGAATGCCATGGAGGAATTTGAATACTGTATTAATGAAGGATGTTCTTGTAATCACATACTTGCGTTGCTCAGGTTTCATTACTGTATGATAAGGTGTTTTTCTCTAACTTAACATTTAAAAACTATTACTGACTTCCTGTTTCTTTTATTGGTTAAGCAGTCTAAAACTTCGAACATTTTTTTAGCATAGAGTCAACAGTGAAGACTACCAGATGATTTTGTATTGAAGAGAAAAGTAATGTCTAAATTGTGAATTTCAGTGCATTATAAGGTGCCTTTGGAGTCAGCTTTTGCATTATAGGGGCTTGTTACAGTCCAGCTAAGATGACCACTTACATTTTATACAGAATTCATATGTATAAATCAACATTCTTAGGATATTACTATATATCCTTTGAATACACCCCTGTGAAGTACTTCCTCCCCTCTAAAATGGTGCATAACATAAACATGAAATGTGTAATATACAGATACCATTTATTATTAAATAGTTTGTAGTGTATAAATTTAGAACATTTCTTTTTGACAAGAGGTGAACTGATGGCTAATTTACCATTTAATTCTATCAGGAACAGGCAAAGCAGTTTCTCACTTTGGATAATCTGATGCAAAGTCATCTATAAATTTAGAGCTGAAATAATATAAATGGCCCTTTCAACCATGACCAGCTGAAAATAATACACTTTTTTTTTAAGTGAAAGTACGTGATTTTTCACACCTAGCAATTTGAGAGTTCAGTATTAATGCGTTGTTTCTAATGAGAAATTGTTATTAGAAGCATAGGAGTGAAATAGTGTGAAATGGTGGTGAGTGTGTCTATCATATTACTGTAGGTACTTGGACTGGTACAAACTTGATTACCTTTAATGGCCCTCTCTGGAGCTGTTAAAATATTATTGAAAATTCAGTACCAATATTTTGGTTTCATGTAATAGGAAATAACAAAACTCACTTTAAAGCTTCTCAGCTATTTATGAAGAGCTCACCTGATTTAATTGAAATTCACTAGAATTGAATGTATTGAACAAAAAACTGTTATCACGGTAAAATTCCACATGTTAAGTCTCGTAGGCTTTAAAATTTTTTGGTTAGGCTAAAGAAATATGTGTTATGCAGGGAGGCAGTTCAGATGAATGTGTTGTAGTGGACAGTTTTTTTTTTTTTAATGGTGTTAGACTTGAATTCATCTAGTTATTGTTTGAATGAGGGTGGGTGGGTAGAAGGATAACAAAATTACTGTTAGTGTTTCTTTCCTTAAGGAAAAAGATGTGAATCCCAGCCTTATTTCAGGGAAGCCTTTGAAGCTATGATGGACGGAAGTCTAAATTAAATGTATGTATGTCTCATTATATTGCTTAAAAGACTACTGAGGTGGCAGTTTAATTCTTAAAAACAATAAAATGAAAGCATAAACACTATGTTGCCTAGGTGGATTTTTACCTGATGATGACACATTGGGAGACAACAGAATTTTCCCCGTCGATGCAACTTTTACAGCAAAATATCACGTTCTTGGAGATTAAAACCAGCAAGGTGAACGTTAATAGTTCTAAAGTGACATGCTTGTTCAAAGTATAATATATAGTATTGGAGAAAATGATCAGTTGCAAAGATTGTGAGAAACTACTTAATATTCATTTTGCCCTGTAAAAAACCACTTGCTGAAGTTATTGCATAAGAGACTAACACTAAAATACAAATGGAAAAGATAATTTGACCATATTTTTTAACGTGAAATAGGTCATTTTATGATATGAAGTATACAGAACTGCTTTTGGCTTTGTTCTGATGTACTGGAAGGGTATCTTTCATACGTCCTTTTGGAAAAACCATGTAAACTTATTTTTGAAAAAGCGTTAATGGAAAAAAAAAAGTATGTGGAAAAATCTCAAGTACCTGAAACAAAAATACAATTTTCTGATTATTAGATCAACCATCAAATTAGTATATTGATGTTAATTGACGCTTGACATAATCATATTATATTCTAACTGAAGTGAATTTATTTTTCTTTACTGATTTGTAATTGTAATCTGTTCAACTGTGGCCTAGACCAAGCAGACTTACTACAATATATGCACAATCTAATAAAGCAATTTTGGATATACTAGACTTAAAGGGGAAAGAGAGGTAAGCCAGTTAAAATACTTGGTAATAATACTAATAAAAATATTGAATTTTCAAACATTATTTGTTTTGATTCATGCCCCTTCAGTTTTCTGTCTTTGAGGGGAAAAGCGTTAAGGCAGAATTGTTAGAGCAACATTTTAATACTAAACTTTAATTTCCTCATCTCCCATTTGAAATTTTAGGCATTACAGAATCATAGGATTTAAATGAACAATGGTGGATCATGAGTTTTTATCACTTGGGCAGGACCACGTCTTTCTAAAAATCTAGCCTATGTCTTCAGAATATCCTATTTCTATTCTAAGTTAGTTGTAAGCACCAATTTTAATACTGTATTTAAGTCTATTTCTTATTAATCTAGTCTGTCTTGGTGGCTCAGTCGGTAAAGAGTCTGCCTACAATGTGGGAGACCCAGGTTCAATCCCTGGGTTGGGAAGATCCCCTGGAGAAGGAAATGGCAACCCACTCCAGTACTCTTGACTGGAGAATCCCATGGACAGAGGAACCTGGTGGGCTACAGTCCGTGGGATCACAAAGAGTTGGACACGACTGAGTGACTTAACTTTCACTGTTTCCTGTTAATCTACCTTTGAATTTTTTCTCTCTCTTCACATTGAAAAATCTTACTCCCTTTTACTTTTCTTCCTATGTGTTGCTTTCAAAACCTTTTAATTTTTTTTTTGTTTTAAAATTTGTATTCATTTCAGTTATACAAGCAGTAAATTTTGGGGAGAAATATGTCATATTACAAATGAAGATCCCCTTGACCACTACCATAATTTTCCCTTCCAGAGATAACCAGTGTTATAACTTTGGTGTACAAATCATGTTAGTTGCAGAGCTGACAACTAAATAATGGCTTCGTGCTCTGGTTAAGCACTTTAGTAATCCATGGTAAACGTAGTGTTTTGTGGCCTGTACTCGGATATATACTGAACATACACCATGTGAAATATATTCATTTATATGCTAGATGCCATTTCAAATTTAAAAAATTTTATATTGGAGTATTGTTGATTAATAGTGTTAGTTTTGAGTATACAGCAAAGTGATTCAGTTACATATATACATATATCCATTTTCAAGTTCTTTTCTCATTTAGGTTATTGCAGAATGTTAAGCAGAGCTCCTGTGCTATACAGTAGGTCCTCGTTGGTTATCTGTTCTAGTATAGCAGTGTGTACATGTTGATCTAAGCTCCCAGTCTATACATATCCCTATCCTTCCTGGGCTTCCCTGGTGGCTCAGCTGGTAAAGAATCTGCCTGCAATGCGAGAGACCCAGGTTCGATCCCTGGGTTGGGAAGATCCCCTGGAGGAGGGAATGGCAAGCCACTCAAGGGTATTCTGGCTTGGAGAATTCCATGGACTCTGTAGTCCATGGGGTAGCAAAGACTGGGGCAAGACTGAGCAGCTTTCACTGCCCTTCCTCACTGGTAACTAAGTTTGTTCTCTTTCTGGCTTATAAGTTCATTTTTTCTATTTTTAGGTTTTGCATATAAGTGATACATGATATGTATGATACTTGATCAGACACCATTCTAATCACTTGGGATGCACAAGTCTTTAGAGACAGATGACCAATGTGTGTGTGTGTGTGAAGTCGCTCAGTCGTGTCCGACTCTTTGCGACCCTGTGGACTGTAGCCCACCAGGGTCCTCCGTCCATGGGATTCTCCAGGTAAGAATACTGGAGTGGGTTGCCGTTTCCTTCTCCAGGGGATCTTCCCTACCCAGGGATCGAACTCAGGTCTCCTGCATTGCAGGCAGATGCTTTAACCTCTGAGCCACCAGGGAAGCCCAGTAAATTTCATTAAATTATATAACATGTTGGAAGTGTGATAAAATCACACTTGTCAGGAAAATAAGAATAAAGGGAAAGTAAGAATAATGTGTTGATAGGTTTGCGATTTTAAATCTAGCAGTCTGAATAGAATTCATTGAAAAGTTGACATTTGAGCAAAGATTTGAAGTAAGTAAGAGTTAATCACATATATGTGGAAGAACTTTCCAAGCAGAGGACAGAATCTATGAAGGCCTTAAAGAAGCCTAGCACAGATGAGTGAGTAGTAAGAAGAGGTCAGAGAGGTAATGACAGCGGAATGGAAAGATCACAGGCTTCCTAGGCCATTGTAAAGGCTTGGACTAATTGCTCTGACATAGCAAGCCATTGTGAAGTTCTGAGCAAAGGAATGTATGATTGCGTTCAATTTCTACATGTAAATTGAACACCTATATGATGGAGATGGGTATATAATGATGAACAAAATAGATATGATCCCTACCAATTAGGAGCTTATATTCTAACCCCTAAATTTAGTAGTCCCTAAGTTTTCCTCAAAAAATTTTATGTTCTTTTTTAAAATACGGTGGCCAGGTGGAAAAAAAACATTTAAAAATATTACAAAAATGTGATATATATACAACCATAATGAGAGATAATTTGGCTCTGGAATTAATGTTTTCCAATTGCCTTTCTGGGTATATTTAATTGTGCAATGCTAAATAAGTGACTTTGGAACATATCTGTAGAATGCATCTATATTGTTCCTGAGTTTAGTCCTGCCTTGTGCTAGATCAGATTTTAGATAGGTTTTTGTTTCTCTGGAGAGAGAATATTTCCTAAAGATTAAGAGCCTGAGCTCTGGAGTCAAGACTGTCTGGACTGAATTCTGGTTCTACTACCTATAGAACTAGCAAGTATATGCAATTCAGACTAATTATTTAATCTTTAAGCCTTGATTTATTTTGCTTTTCTGAAAAATGAGGATAAACATAGAACCTACCTTATGGGGACTTTTTTGAGAGTTAAATGAGCTGGTTCTAGATATAAGGTAGAGTCAGCTGAATTTCCTGACAGATTTTTCAGCTTGACCAGCTGGAAGACTGTAGAGTTGGCATTAACTGGGGTGGAAAGATGCTAGTAGAGCTGATGAGGGGGAGAAGATCAGTAGATCAGTTTTGGCATGTAGATGTCCAGGTGAAGATGGCAGGCAAATATGAAATATTCCTCTTTGTTCTCTTGTTTACGCAGTGAGTGGTCAAGCTTGAATTTAAGACATTATGTTTCTCAATGAGAAATTACTGTGTTTAAACAAGAATATGTATCACATGCACAAGTTAGTATTAGAAAATGATTTTGAAGATAAACCTGCTTGGCATGGATGAGCTCCAACCTTTCTTAATTTCAGTAATATAGCTGCTTCTTGACAAGTGGTTCTGTCTCCCAGTTGATCATTGGATGTCCTCTCCCCTTCAGTCTTGCTCTGATTTGTGTAAGTTTTATTTTTATCTCCCAGCACCAATCTCTTGACCTCTTCCTAAATCAAAAATCAGAGTTTTTGTCCTAGTCAATTTCCAGTATTTGCTCTGAGGCAGGCAAGTCAAGGTCCAGCTCCATACATACCCCTTACTCAAAGCATATTCACCTTAGAGGCCTCAGAGAAAATAAAACATTTAAGGATGAGGAAAGTGAACCTCAAGATGTTATGGTTGAATGGATTGTGATGGAGGTGCAGTAATTGGAATGCTTGTTCCTTTTGGTTGGCAAGAAGAGCATAGAGGGCACCTTTGCTTGGGAAGATGCAGACATGTCAGTTCTATGTAAGGCATTTGTCCCACTCCCAAGGCAAATGATCAATTAAATAGGCTCATGTTTTCAATTTCTACTCCCTGCCTACTATAAAGGAAGAGCTCTTAACCTGAGATTCATAGAGCATCATACACAAATGTGTATGTGTATTTTTTCCCCAAAGTTCATAGGGTACATGAGGCTCTATAAGATGTCCATGACTCAAAAAGTTTAAGATACGTTGCTATAAAGTGTTGAGATTCTAGTTTTTAATTAAGAAAAGATATGTAAATAAGCCTTTGTTTTATTTTTCTGTAATTGGTTTTAAGTCAAGTAGACAAGCCCTCTCAGTAAGACTATTAATAAAGGATGAAAGAGTACTTTGACAATAAACATTTAAAAGTGAGATCTAAAACAATTGGGACAACTTTTCCTGTTAACAGAGTGGCTTTATGTTGAACAGAGGCCACTGAATCTTTTACTGTTGGTGATGATGTTTAATTTCTGTTACATAAAATAAATAAATTTATAAAATACAGGTCGCATTGCAGAAAGGTTAGAAGCATTCTCATGTAGCAGGTTTCCAGTCAGATCACTGTAAAGAGGACTCAGGATGTTTCAGAAAGCTAATAAGAAACTTAATAAAGCCAGACACACCTATTGTACAATTGATTTTTTAAATGGATATATGTCAGTATGAACTATATAAATTACAAGATCGAAAGCAGCGGTGCAGATGCACTGCAAACTCTGCCCAAAAGTAATGGCTTGGATGGAAGTCTGTCAGTGCTATAAAAATACTTATAAACAAAATAATTTTCTTTTGATAAATCTACAAAGTAGAAAATTAAAAGCATTTACATAATTGGTTACTAGATATGTGAAAAATATACCATGCTAGAACAATCTCGTTCCAAAGCTTGAAACATAATTTCTGTCAGAAATACTCTTCATACAATGTATGAACTCAGCAATAACTTTCTGGGTATAAAGTTCTTTATGTGATGGATGAGGATCTCTGAATTACATTTTGTTTAGAATTTTGTTTCAATTGGTACCTGGAAGAAAAGAGAAAGTTTTTGTTTTAAAAGACTTGTTAAGTTCTATCCCTTTTAATAATCATATCTTATATGTAAAAGGAGTAAAATCTGATTAAAATTGGGAGCTAGAATTTACTGGATTCACCAACAAATTTGTCTTCAATTTTAATGATCAAACATCTTCCAGGGATATTTGGTTAATGTAGACCCATGTGATACCATGTTGTAGTAGAAGTATGTTTTTCAAAGGCCTAATTTAACCAAAATAATATAATGTGTTGAAGTAATTATTTCTTCACATTTGTTTCAGGGGCCACACAAACTCCAAGGGCTTATGTGTGCTGGCCAGGGACACTCAGCTTTTACATGAATCACCACTGGTGGCATAACCACAGCCGCCAATTTATCTTCCTCTAAGTAATGCAAGGGGCTTGTGTTAAATGCTTGTTTAAAATAGAGAAACAGATACAGGATGGTACTGACTATATTCTGTCTGACAGTTGGTTCTAAAGCTTTGATCAGACATTGGATTGAAATTCTGTTCCTTTATTTTATCCCTTAAAACTTGGTGACAATTCTGAGTCCAGCTGCTGGGCAGAGGGTTTCTGGTAAGGCTCTTTATAGAGTCCTCAGACACGGTGCTAGGTGTGAATTTCCCTGTAAAACAGCCCCGGGAAGCAGAATTATGGTTCCACTCACCCCTCAGGTCTATCAAAATTTCTGGAATGGCTTTTTTATCTAAGGTTTTTCTATTTGAACTCTTAATAATCACACAAGGTTATCTTATGCTATACATTGCTTCTAACTTAAATTCCTTTTTGATACGCTTCTTAGACCTTTCTTCATATGAGAGAAGAAGACAAGCATTGGATTCTTCCTTGGGACCCTCACTTCCAATAGTTTTTCACCAAAGGATAGAGTCAGTATAATATAGTCTGTAGAGCATAGATCTTGACATCAGACAGATCTTGCTTCAAATCCTGTTGCTGTCAATTTGGTGCATGACCCTAAGCAAATTAGTTTAACTCTCTGAGCCCTTCTAATTTCCTCATTTGTGAAATGAAGATACCTTCTTTGCATGTAGTAAAGATTGAAATCATGAATATAAGGCACTTACCATATACTTGCTTTATAGGGGATATTCATTTTGATTTGTAGTTCTGCTTTTCCCAAACTAGGGACAGACCTTTAAAGGACTGAATATTCTAGAAATGAATGTTCTAGAATGAAATGGCACTGTACAGTTAAATGATTTGGCAGCTCTTTCTAGTAAGGAAGTGAAGGAACCTAACATTCAGCACTGAGCTAGATACTAGCTAGGGGCTTCCCATGCCTCTAGGGGTCAGGAAGTGTACTTAGCTTCTCAGCTCCATCATGAATTCATCTGTAGGTGGAAATAATATTTCCTTCCTGCCTCATGGATTATGACAAGACCAGAATAAGATCTTGGTTGAAAATACTTTGAAAACATAAAACATTCTCTTTCTGTATGCTCATTATTGCACTAAGAGGTCTAGTATCACTGTTTTCCATCTCTTTCTGTATTGATCTGAATTTATTTTCCCCTAATGTCCCTATTAGATGGGGATTGCTTCAGTTTTCTAGGAATGAGGCACAGAGGCTCAGACAGGTGCTGGACTTTCTGTAGCGTGCTGGAAGAGGACTCAGCATTTTGAAAGTTCTTCGTCACTGTCTGTGTATACATAAACCTGCTGAAGATTCTTACCTGACATTCCCGATTACGTAACCCTCCATTTGTATTGATGGAGAAATCATCAAATTTTGCTTCTACTTCCTGAGAAAACCAGGATGGAATTAAGAATTAGGAATATGCTTTTTAATGTTGAAAAATAAAGATAAATTTAAGAAGTACTGGTGAAAGTTGCCCAAAAGTTGATACCTGACTGGGATTAAACTTTGAAGTACTGTAATCTTTCTTCATCAAAATATGCAAAACAGCATCATGGATTGTTAAGAAAAATATTGAATCCTTGACTTCATCATCAAAAAATTCACACCTTGTAAGCTTCTCAATGAAGTCATCTGAAGAGAGGAAAGAAAGTATAACAGAAGTTAAGTGTTTGACTATGGGTTTCTCCTTGAGGTTGGGGACTTGAATGTCTGTTTTCAAATGTGCGTTTCACTGATGTTCGGTCAAGTGTTTGGGAGTTGCAGCAGTACAATATTAGTGTACCAGCAGTACAATGTCTTCTGGAACTGAAGGGCATCTTTGTAATAAAATTACATGTAAAATACCAAAAAGGATCAAATGAGAAACACCTTTAGGCAGGAGCCTTGTGGGTTAATTTCTCTTGTTAATAACAGGAGCTTCAAAGGTGGCTTATTACTAAAAATGGAGATTCTGCCAAAATAGAACATATAGTCATGGACCAATGTCATGGTTCTGGATTTACCAATTAGCTTACTGTAGTCCATTTTACCAAAGCTGCTGGATACCATCAGAAAACATCTTCCTTGGCTCCCTCCATTACCTCTCCAGTAATCTTGGAGGAATTACTTCTATTCTTGGAAGAACTAACCAGCATCGTTGGCTCAGATCAGTCAATCAAATATTGCCTCATGTCTATTATATGCAAAGCTCTGGCTGGGTAGGATCAAAAGATAAATCAGACATGAATCTTGCCCTTGAGGAAGACAGAGCACATATATATTATCTTAATGAAAAGTAGAATCATAGAGGCAGGAAGCAATCTAATTTTTTAAATTAATGTTTTCTTGGTTCTTAATAATGCCTAGAATATAGTAAGTCCTCACATTGTTGTCAAATGAATAAGAGGGGCACAGATCATGTGCTGTGGAAATTCAGAGAGAGAAGGGTAAAGATTGTTTCCTCTTGGCAGGATTCTGGGAAAGTGAATGAAGCAGATGCCATTTAAAGAATGCCTAGGATTTGGGGAAAGAGGAGGAAGAGAAGGTATGAAAGCGTGGAGGTGGGGAAACTTTCAACAAGGACAAGACCTAGCAGTAAGGGCAGTAGAGGGAGATGAGGGCATTGTGGTTGTCAGGAGGCAGGTGGCACTCAGTGAGCAAGGGTGATGACCTTAGTTAAGGACCTGGAGGGATGCCAGGCAGCAGAGGCAGCAGGATGAGATGCTTTCAAGAGACCTGGGATGATGGAAGAGTAAAATTGTTTAAAGGATTACTGAGGTTAAGAGGATATTTTTAATTATAAGGAACCCTTGAAACTAGGGTATATCTGTAGATTTTATAGACAGGAGCCAGTACAGAGCAAAAATTAATGCCAGTTTCATACCTCCTCAATTTCACTTGTCCTCCCCTCCCTAAAATGCTTTCTCCCAAGACACTTTTAAGATTGATTCCTTCACTTCTTTCCAGTCTCTGCTCAAATGTTGAGTTTGACATCCTTAATCACCTGTGTAAAATAGCATCACCCCTGCTGCTCTATGTCGCAGCCCTGATTTTTTTCTTCGCAGCATTTATCATTACCTGAAATATCTTTGTTTATTATCAGGCTTTCCCACTGGACTATAAGCTTCACGAGAAAGATTAATGGGATGAGTCAGAAAACGGGATGGGCGAACATTCTAGGGATGGACAAGGACACTGATTAGTTCCTTCAGAGGACTTAGATGAGAAAGGATAAGGAGCTGGATTAAGGCTGTAGAAATGGAGAGGAAGAGACTGATTCAATATGAAATATTCATGGTGACTCACCGAATATAGAGGAATGGGGAGGAGAGGTTAAAGATGGCTCCAAAGTTTGTACTTTGGGCAGCTGGGTGGGTGTGTGGTGATGTAGTGACCAAGACAGAAAAGGGGAAATAGTAGTTGGGGGGATGTCTATGTTTCGTTTTGAATATGTGTATCTCGGGTAGTTGGAGGACATCCAGATGGTTGAATACACAGGTGCTGCTCAGAAAAAAGGTCTGAGCTGGAGATACAGTTTGTGGGTTCATTAATATAGGTAGCAGTGTGGATAGGAACCAATGTGAGAGACTGCAGAGCTCTGAGAATGGTGGGAAGGGAAGAAAGGTCTTTCAAAAGTCAGGGAGACAGAGGCCAAAGAAAGAGCCCGCTGTTAAAGCTCCGAGAGAATGAGGCTGGGATGGGGGTGGTTGATCTTTGACCACCGGGATATCATTGATGACCTTGGCAAGGGCAGCCTCATCAGTGAAGTGAAGCAGAAACCAGGTTATTATGGGCTGTTAATTCAAAGGAGGCAAGGAAGAGAGTAAACAAACCTACTTTTTTAGGAAGTTTAGAGTAAACATAGGTTACATATTCACTCCTTTGCTGCCTGTTAAACTAGAATTAAAATTGTAAAGTCAATTATGTATCAACACAACTCAAATATAAAGATGCTGTTTCCCTGGAGATTGCTTTTGGAAATCTACAAATTAGACCTTCTTGGTGATCATAAAAAATGTCTGTCTAGATTGAGAGCTAGCAGTAAAGGGGTTGTCAGAAAATAAAAATAAAACAACTTACCGTCAGTTCCAACAATATACACATCTACCTGGATCCTGATAAATTCTTGCAGAATCTGTTAAAAAGAAAGCAGATCTTCCTTAGGGAACAGTTTCACTTGTCAGAAACGTAAAGAAAACTATCATAATTTTGTCTTATGCTAATATGTTGCTTTCAGAGCCCTTTACATTTTTAAAAGAGATAATACTATAGAGATACTAAAATTAATAACAAGGCTCTATGACAGAAGTCTAAAGGAAAGAACTCTCCTCTTCAGTCAAAAGTTAAAGACGATCATTCTTGAAGGAAGTAAAATGAAAAAATGTCTGCTCTGACTCAAAAGAGGAACTCTGATGTAATTTTTAAACAGTTTCTTCTATGGAATGATCTTTACGAGAGCCTTCTATCTATATAAATGTTTTTAAAAAACCCGTAACCCATATGTTGTTCATTATTCCTGTCCACAGTGCCTGAATGTGTCTAGCACCAAAGAATCTTTATCCATTTTCCTGGTCTCGAGGCTTAGAACAAATGCCAGTAGTGATGTGAGTAAGGTTATAAAAGATAAGGAAAGTAGCTTGTCCCCTTTACATTAGTATCAATAGTAATCATTAATATCACTATTATCATCAGTAAAAACTTTTGGAGGCTCTACTGGGCTGAAGTAAGAATTAGGACCTTCAGGAAGGCAATGGCACCCCACCCCAGTACTCTTGCCTGGAAAATCCAATGGACGGAGTAGCCTGGTGGGCTGCAGTCCATGGGGTCGCTAACAGTCGGACAGACTGAGCGACTTCACTTTCACTTTTCTCTTTCATGCATTGGAGAAGGAAATGGCAACCCACTCCAGTGTTCTTGCCTGGAGAATCCCAGGGATGGGGAGCCTGGTGGGCTGCCGTCTATGGGGTCACACAGAGTCGGACACAACTGAAGTGACTTAGCAGCAGCAGCAGGAAACCTAAGGTAGAGTCCCTGTCTTTTGTGCTATATGCCAAGATCAAAAAATAAATGTTGTGTATTTTCTCCTTCAAAACAAAAATAGACAAAAGCAAACAAAGAAAAAGTCTCAAAGCTCATGTGATACTAAGATGTTTTTTGAAAGGTTAAGTTTGAAGGAGATATAATTAATCCTGTTTTCTAATTTTATATCCAATTCACCTATACTTATCTTAGCTCAGTTTTTATGTAGGCAGATTTCTGTTTAAAAAAAAAGCAAAAGAGGGGGATGTTACATTCTTAAATTTTCTTTATATCTGTTTTGGCATTTCTGTTAGAAACTCTTTTAGAAATGTTGACAAACCTGTGGCAAGGAAACAGCTTGCAACCAGATGGTTACAGTTCTGTTTTTTAAAATCATACGTGACATATACTCTTTCATAAAAAAAAGACAAACTGTCATATAGCCAAGTTAAAGTTCATTGGCTTATGACAGATGAGGATAAAAACAAAAGGACCACTATTCTACTTTCTTGCAAGATCTGTTTCAGGACAATTTAGATAGACTACCCACAAGGATTTGAAACACAGCAGAATTGGAATTTAATAGGATTGTGAGCAGTATTGTCTATAAGCATATGTCAGAAATTATATGCAGTCTCATGGGAAATGCACTTTTAAAGAGTCCACCAAACGCACCCAACCTGCACTCCCTCCATGAAATATTCTAAGATTAAATTTTACTTCTGCTTAAGCATGCATGTGTTATCTAAAGGAACATCCGTCCACAAATACAACTTTTTTTTTTTAACCTGTAGTCACTGATTAGTTGTTTTCAGTCAGAAAAAAATTACCGTTTTGAGACCCCTCATTGAAGAAACATCAAGAAATGACACTGCTGAAAAGTCAAGAATGAGGCTGTGGAGGTTGATTTTAGGGACCACAATGTTGAGAGGAAGATTAGCATTCCAGTCTATTTGGAAAGGCAGGTCTGTGGTATTGATGGGCTGATCCAGCTCTTCAATCTTTTCATTGTCCAGCTCTTCATCAGAATCTTTAAAGCCAGAAACATCAAGAAATGACACTGCTGAAAAGTCAAGAATGAGGCTGTGGAGGTTGATTTTAGGGACCACAATGTTGAGAGGAAGATTAGCATTCCAGTCTATTTGGAAAGGCAGGTCTGTGGTATTGATGGGCTGATCCAGCTCTTCAATCTTTTCATTGTCCAGCTCTTCATCAGAATCTTTAAAGCCATCAACAGTACATATAAATCCTTTCTGCAAGAGAGGATACTAACATGCATAAAAACTCTGACCAAGAAATGTTAAGGTTAACCAGTGAATTTCTGAAGCATAGAGTCAAAGTTGGCTCAAGTGATGGGATTTTAATTCTTTTATTTGGAGAATAAAAATTTTCCCTGGAGAATACAATTTTAAAGAGACCCCTAAAAACATGACACTAATCAACACACGAAGTACCTTGTTTATCTGCCATTTCATTAAAAGAAATGGAACCAACCACTTGAACTACAGTTTACTAAGCTTTTAGCTGTAATACGTAGAAATGTGGGAAAGAAGCTTACTGGTGTTACTTGTAGCAGGCCTTTCTTCTGCAGTTTTCGGATTTTCTTCAAAGCCTTGTTGCGCTTGCGAAGAATTCGAAGTGGACGAAAGCCAATCTGAAAAACCCATTGCTGTGTTATAAGAATGCTGAATATTCTGCTACTTGTATAGCATAATTCTACTTATATAACCTAATTCTAACTATACCATAATTCTACTTAATTAAATGGGATAATTATAGCATAATTAAATGGGATGGGTTGAGGGACTGGGACATATATGAAGGATATTTACATTAAAATTTAAATTTGCATTGAAATTCAAAATTTAACATCATC
The DNA here is from genome assembly GCA_006410675.1 of Oreotragus oreotragus. Taxonomy (NCBI): domain Eukaryota; kingdom Metazoa; phylum Chordata; class Mammalia; order Artiodactyla; family Bovidae; genus Oreotragus; species Oreotragus oreotragus. Next base: position 143,897 of record SJYX01001165.1, on the reverse strand, counting down.
ATTGAGGGCATTGTATCAGACCTATGGTTTGCTACTCTGTATGCAGTTAACTAACATTGAAAAACCTCTGTACCATCCAGGTTTTATCCCTAGAGTATCCACAAATGGATCTAAACTATTTGAAATTTTTGTCTTCTTTCCACACAACCCTTAGGGAATTTCATTTTATTTTTTTCCATTTGTTAAATATGAGTGGTATCTAATTAGTATCCTGCTTCTAGATATTTTTTATTCTATTAGAATTTATATAATTATACTATCTATTATATGAACTTTTTATAATTTTAGTATTAGATCTGAGGGTAACCTTCATTTTTTCCTTTCCAAAACTAGTGTGTTCTTACTGCAGTAATATTTAGCTCCAGAGTAATAAGTACGTGTGTGCGTGCTAAGTCGCTTCAGTCTTGTCTGACTTTGCAACTCTCCTGCCAGGCTCCTCTGTCCATGGGATTCTCCAGGCGAGAATACTGGAGTGGGTTGCCATTTCCTCCTCCAGGGGATCTTTCTGACCCAGGGATCAAATCCTCATCTCTTATGTCTCCTGCATTGGCAGGAGGGTTCTTTACCATTAACAGCACCTGGGAAGCCCAGNTCCTCTGTCCATGGGATTCTCCAGGCGAGAATACTGGAGTGGGTTGCCATTTCCTCCTCCAGGGGATCTTTCTGACCCAGGGATCAAATCCTCATCTCTTATGTCTCCTGCATTGGCAGGAGGGTTCTTTACCATTAACAGCACCTGGGAAGCCCAGAGTAATAAGGAGGATCAAATTATATAATAAAAAACCCTTGACCAAAAAATGTACTGAGATGAAAAGATACTAGATTAAGTGAAAAGAACAGTATCTAAAGCCAGATAGACAATCTGATCCCATTTTTGTAAAAAAAAAAAAAACTTGGGTAGAAAGATATTTGATGCGTAACAGATGACTGAAAATAGTTAGGGCTTAAGGCAAGCTCTATGTGAGGGACAGAGTGGACCAGAAGGAATGTGAAAGAGTGCTGAGCTTTTGTTTCTTAACCTTACAGTCTGCTTGTCAGCTTCTTTCCAGTCCACCAGGGACACTAGTTGTTATTTAGTGCTAAATATTCATTGATATTTTATTTATTCATTTTTAAGTATCCACTTGCTATCCTGAATCTTTTCAATGATGCAGTCAAATATTAAAGACTCCTATTGTTTCTGAAGTTGATTCCCAAGGAAAATCTATAGGAGACCATCTATCTTATGGTAAATCTTTTTACTTTGCAGCAATATATAATAAAAAGAGTCTCTATATTGGACCTTATATAAAGAGTCTCATTTCCTAACATGTTAATGGACCCCTTATAAGATAGTTCCACCTGGGACAAAGGATACAAAAATATGAACACTACCTATCTGCAGTATATGTGAAATCAGTGACCCTCCTCCTTGTTATAGAATAAGCATTTCATTCCTAGGTATTCAGTGGAATTTAAAAAAAATTAATAACCCCAAACCTTACAGCATCAATAAGTTTCTGCTTAAAGAAACTAATGTTTGCAAAGTAGATAGGAGACGGACATCTGAAAATCTTCACGCCTTCTGGTTCATATATCTGTAAGGCAGATAAATCACATTAGATGGTGCCCATTAGATTTATGTTAATATTACTTAGCAAATAAGAGTACAAAAATGAACCTTACTTCAGAATAATCTTTTCTATTCTTATAGATGTTGCTCCTTCCAACATTAGCCAGGGTGCTGCATTTGGGACTGTAGGGAAAATCAACACCAAGTGAATCATTCATGCATATTTATTAAGCCTATAAGGCTAATGCTGGTGTTTTCCTAGCAACCCAAAGCAGGCTCGCTTATCCAAAATTTAAAGATTGGAGAATTCTCATGCCATCATGCCCTGGAGGGCAAACACCTTGTTTGACTGACCCTCCCACAGCTCCGAAACTGTGCCTCCTCTCCCATCTCCCACATCCTGTTCACAAAGCACTTCCATATGCCTTTGCCATTTTGATTCTTACAGTTATTGGGTGAAATAAGGCAGATACAATCACCTTGTTGTATGGATGAGGACATGGAGAACTATTATGACTTGCCTACAACCACTCAATTGTCTTTTATGTTTGATGAGTCCCCAAGAAATGAATGAAAATATAAGTGAATAGAAGAGTGTGGGAACATCTCAATGTAAATCCATCAGTCCATCAAACTTAAGTATGATAACACCTTCTGTTCTAGAACACCTTAGATCCCAAGAAGCCTTCTCTCTCTGTCAGTCATATAATCCATCAAAGGCTGAGTGACCACATGGTGGTGATATTTTATAACAGATTTAAGAATCCAGAAGATGTTTGGAGGGGAAATCTGTTTGAATTCTGTTAAAAAAATCAAGACTTCTAAGTGGCTTTTGTGGCATTTTAGGTTGAAAGGGGCCTTTGAAAAGTTCTCTAAATCCAGCTCCATGATTTCCAGGTGGGAGTCCAATCTAACAACCTGCCCAGAGAAACAACCCTCCCCTCAGACACAAAGAATCTCAGAATCTTCTCAGGAATACTTGCCCTGTGTTTAACAAGTCTGAGGCAAAGACAGTAAACTTGCTCAGAATTACTTCCAGTTTACAGCTGGGTAAACAGACTCAGAGAATTATGATTTATTTGAATTGTCAAGGAAGCAGAGCAACAACTGGTGGGATTCGGCTGATGTAAGGTTGGGCCATCTTTTGCCTTCAGGCCTTGGAGTGAGGAGAATAGACTGGCCAATCTTCTTTTCTTTTCTTTTAGGAGGGGTGGGGTTTGCATGGTAAGGCTGGTGGGATCTTAGTTCCCCAACCAAGAATCAAACCCACACCCCCTGCCCTGAACGTGCAGAGTCAAGCGCTGGACCACCAGGGAAGTCCCAGTCTGGCCAGTCTTGATAGATTTGCATACCTATCAACTAAACTGCTTTCCCCCTAACCAGTGACAGGTTTTTTTCCTCCTCTGACCCAGGCAAGTCAAAGCCTGCAAGGATGCAGACCACAGTGAGCACTTACAACTGAGTCCTGAAGACGATAGTCAGGAGCTGAAATGCCACGCTAGCTGCCAGGCCTAAACCGAGCCCCAGGACAACGGCGAAGATGAAGGTCATGACCCAGATTAGCTGTCAAAAAAAAGCAACACATACATTACCGTTTACTACTCTGATTCAAATACAGTGTCCTAGGTTCAGAGCTATAAGAAAGCATGAGGGTCCAAAGCAGAGGTCAGGAGTACACAGTAGAAGGGAGCTGCCTTCTGGCCATTCTGCTGGCTCAGGTTCAGACGCTGCAGATGCACAAGCAAATCTTTTAAAAAATTCCAAGAGAGTGTATCCATTTTCTAACCCCATCCCTGAACCAGTTAAGGAAATGACTGAATCTGTCCCAGCTAAAATTCCAGAACCAGTTGCTGTTATTTATTTATTTAAAAAAATTTTTATTTTATTTTACTTTACAGTACTCTACTGGTTTTGGCATACATTGACATGAATCCGCCACGGGTGTACACGAACTCCCAAACATGATGCTGTTTGTTATTAATTGGTAGAATCTGGACTAATATCTTACTTTTGGTCTGCTGATTTAATTAAAGCCNCAGTACTCTACTGGTTTTGGCATACATTGACATGAATCCGCCACGGGTGTACACGAACTCCCAAACATGATGCTGTTTGTTATTAATTGGTAGAATCTGGACTAATATCTTACTTTTGGTCTGCTGATTTAATTAAAGCCTACTATCTCTGCTGGGGGTTTCCCTGGGGGGCCCATCTAGTAAAGAATTTGCCTGCAATGCAGGAGACCAGGATTCAATTCCTGAGTCAGGAAGATGCCCTGGAGAAGAGAATGGCTACCCACTTCAGTATTCTTGCCTGGAGAATTCCATGGACAGAGGAGCCTAGTGGGTAGGCTATAGTCCAGAAGGTCACAAAAAGTTGGACACGACTGAGCGACTAACACTTTTATCTCTACCAGACTCCTAGCATGCCCCAAAAGTGTAAAAGTGCCTAACTGATCTAGCAGTAGCAAAACTAAACCTGGCTTATTACTTTATGCTTGTTAAGAACCATAGGCTATGTTAACAACCCTTTTTACACCACAGACTTTGACCCTGATATAATTTAGGGACACAGTTTCTCAGAGCAAGGCTTGTTGAGGGTGAGGGGAGGCTTTACAGAGAGTTTCCAAAAGGAATGTTCAGAATTTGAGTTCTTCTTTGGACACTGCCATATGAGGTAATGAAGACCAGAAGCAATGAATACCATAAGATTCAGAGTTTCTGTGGCATTAGAGATGACTACAAGAATTTTTAGAAGAGATCTAAGAAGTTGTCTCTTTGTGCTTCATGGACTATTTCCTACTTGTAAGTAACTCATCATTTTTCATTAAAATCCCAGAGAATAATCATTAGAGTGTGCAGTTTCAAGATAGCAAATAAAACAAAGAGGTTATTTGAACAGGTAGATAGAAACAAGATTTCCCTTTGTTTACAATATAAATATACATGTTACATCAGCATTAAAATGCAATTCTAATTCTTCTCTCAGAAAGTATCACCTCTACTTACACAATCATACTTATCCTTTCGCCACAATCTTCGTATTTCCACAAACTGCATCAGCATTCCTTTCAAGTTTCCAAGTGCTAAAGCTGCCAGGACAGACTGTGGAAACATGAAGAGCAGATGTACTTTGAGATAATCCAATAAACATATAGAAGCAAAGGTGAAGGCTGTAGATAAGTGAATCCTTTCAAGGGCCTCAACGCCTATCAAACGATACACCCTTTTCCTGTGCACGATGCCAATGCATAGCACAGCAGCCCTGGAACTCTGACCCATCCCCAGGTACGATTTTGGCTCCACCACAGTGACAGGGACGTGCCATCTGATAGCACTTACTCATCTGTCCCTGGGGACAGAGAAAGGCAGATCTGAAGACCTGTGACTGAAAGCAATTCTTTCTAATCGGAGATAGTCTAGTGTGTGTCTATTTACTGTAGTAGGGAGTGGGTGTCACTCTTTGTTTAAAAAAAAAAACCAAAACTCAGGGAGCTTGGGGATCTTGGAATAGAATTCAAAGCTTCAGCTCAGTTCAGTTCAGTCACTCAGTCGTGTCCAACTCTCTTTGACCCCATGGACTGCAGATACCAGGCTTCCCTGTCCATCACCAACTCCTGGAACTTGTTCAAACTCATGTCCATTGAGTCGGTGATGCTATCCAACCATCTCATCGTCCCCTTCTCCTCCTGCCTTCAATCTTTCCCAGCGTCAGGGTCTTTTCCAATGAGTCAGTTGTTTGCATCAGGTGGCCAAAGTACTGGAGCTTCAGCTTCAGCACCTGTCCTTCCAGTGTCAATGTACTGGTTTTGATATTGCAGTGTAGCTGTGTAAGATGCCACCCCTGTGGGAGCTGGATGAATGGTTCACAGAACTCTGTACAATAAGCCTCCTGCTTTTGGGAACTTTAGTATAAAACAAGTCAAGTGCAACTTGCAAAGGAGACATGTTTTTTGTTTTTTTTTTTTCATTAATTCGTACCTAGTCAGTATTCCATGGAAAAACCATTTGAAACTAGGTAAATAACAAAGGGGCTTCCCTGGCGGCTCAGTGGCAAAGAATCTGCTTGCCAATAAGAAGACTCAGGTTCGAACCCTGGATCAGGATGATTCTCTGGAGAAGGAAATGGCCCACTCAGGAAATACCCACTCAGGAAATACCCACCCCAGTATTCTTGCCTGGGAAATCCGATGGACAGAGGAGGCTGGGAGGCTACAATCCATGGGGGTCTCAAAAGAGTCGGACTTAAACTACTTAGTGACTACTTAACACCCACAAATAAGAAGGACCTACTGTATAACACAGGGAACTAAGTATCTTCCAATAAGGGAAAAGAATCTGAAAAAGAATATATAATTGAATCACTTTCCTGTACACATGAAACTAACACAGCATTGTAAATTAACTATACGTCGATTGAAATGTTTTTAAATTAAAAAAATTTGTAACAGTTTACAGTGAAATACATACACAATAACTCCTTAAAAAAAATAAAGATTACAGAGCATTGAGAAGCCACAGACAGGGAAAGGGGGATCATTTTACCAGGAACTGGCTATCTTGACTGTAATTGATACTAAGGATTAACTATTAAAAAAACGCTTAGAACTCCGCTGATAGTAAGTGCTTAAGGAGCATTCATTCTTAGCTATCATGAAAGGTTATTTTGCCTTCATTTGATAAAACAGACCAGTTATTTAGATGAAACAAAAACATTATAGACACAGTGATCTAAGAAGTAATTGTCACATGGATCCTTTACAAAGTAGGGCCTTTGATTAACATCCTGGCCAGTGTTGTTGGTGTCATTTATTTACGAAAGAGATAGTATTCTAAGTGGCAATTCTTTTTTTTTTTTACTTTGGGGGACTGTGTCCATGTCTATGTCCTCTGTAGTCAGCGGTATAATTGGATGTTTAGAATAACAACAATAATAATCTTCCCAATAAAGGGTATCATTGATTAAGTGTTTATCATGTGCCACACCCGGGACTAAGTATAAATACTTCACATGCCCTATTTCATTTAATTTTCACAACAGCTCTGTGAAGTGGGTGCTATTTCCCTCTCAATTTTACAAATGGCAACTTGAGGTTCAGAGAGGTTAAATGATCTGCCTAAATCACAGACATAATAAGCAGCAGAGCAGGATTAGAAGAATGTCTACAGGACTAGAGCCAGTGCCCTCTGTACTACCTCAAAATCACATTAACACCACAAAGAAAAATATATTGACCATCATTTGGTTTCCTACAGATCCTGTGTTTCCTAGGGCCTGCTGCTATTTTTGTAACCTGGGTACTGCAGTGGTGGACAAAGCATAAAACTACACCCTCAAAAATTACAGTAATTCTGGAGAGGCAGACAGAGGAGCATGAGGGTAAAGGTGCAAAGTCAAAGTCTAACCGTTTGCTCCCATCCATCAATTTGACTGTTTTGGTCTTGGAGTCAAACCACACTCTGGGAGCTGCAGGGCGTACTCCTAAGAACAAGTTGTGTGGCTGGTAGTACCATTCTCTGAATTCCATACAGGCCTCAGTGGCATCAACCTTTAAGAAAATCTTCACTTTAGTCAACCCATATGGAAGCTTCAGTGCCAGGGTGCCTTCCAATCTAAACATTAATCATATCTGGGGTAAACACATAGAGGCTGAAGAGTAGAGTTGATCAGCAGAGTCGAACTGATAAGGCAGTATAGAGTTTTAAGAGTAGCGTTGTGGGTATTTGCATTCCTAACATTTATAAAAAGTGCCAGGAGAGAAAGAAATATTTTTGGCCCATAGAATATTGGCTAAGAAGTACTTGAGAGTTTGTAGATACTCATTTTCCCCAGTTTAGTTTATGCCTCCTGAGTTTAAGAACCAGAGTCCTCGGTTCATCATCCAAAGGAGAGAGATGTCAGCCCGAGAGATGAGTGCTACCTTTTGTAGAGGCTCCAAGAGAAAGCCAATGGCAACAATGACAATCAGCACGATGATAGCAGAGATAAGGCCAGCTATCTGTGGAGAGGAGAACATTTCTCATCACAAACTCAACTTTCCCCCAGGGTTCCAAATCCCCAGTGACTCATGCAAAGATGGGCCTCTTAGCAAAGATCCCCCAGGACCTGAGTTTTGCCTCCTGTACTCTCCTGGACCCCCGATCTGGAGAGAGCAGTACTTGCTGCAAATCCTTTGAACGATCCACCGAATATGTTACTTGCTCCCAAGGCGATCAACTCCTGACAGGAGAGCAAGGAGGAATCTTTTTTAGATGCAGGACCATCAGTATTATGTATGCAAAGTAGTATTTCAAGTTGCCTAATTAGACCCATTGTCGGTTGTATACTTACCTGATTGCCATCAATGGGATAATCATACTTGAGGGAGTAGACGCTGGCCACAGAAAAGGCCACTGCAAAGCCAACAATGGCAATGCCAAAGGAGTCTCCAATGGTATCTTGGAAAGTCTGCCTGCTAGGTGTGATAGGGGCCTGAAACCTGGAATTGAAATTAAGCAAGTCAGAATGTTGCCCACCTGGTTAGAAGCCTTCAACAGCATCCTTGTATCCTCAGGAAAAAAATCCAAATTCCTTAGCAAGGCTGCAATGGCCCCTTGCTCCACATCATGCTTAATTACTACCATTTCTCAGAATTTAGACTCCAGCTATACCAAGTTTTCTTTGTTTCTCATCACCCATCATCTCCCACCTTGGAAGCTTCTAATTTGCTGTTCCCTCTGCCTGAACCATTCCCTTCATTCCCATCCTTCCCTCCAGAAAGTCATTTCTCATCCGCAAGGTCAGGGTTAGGTGAGATTGTCTGTGCTTCTCCAGTGTTTGATTCCTCCTGTTTCCATCCGCCCTCCCAACCGGAAACTCTCACCCGGACCCAGAGCAGGGACAATGACTAGTTCACTGTTCTAGGACCAGGATCAAACACTTTTCACAGCATATATCAGGTGGTCAGTATTTGTTGAGCAAGTCAATGAATGAATGAATGCGTTCTAGGCTGAGTTGTGTCTTTCAAGTATGACTAGCAGGAATTTAGCACCACTGAATACCTTGCAATTTGTTATCTTAATGTTGAAAGCAATGCTGCCTGGATTTGATATAAGACTGTAAAACTGGTCCAATGATAGTGATAAATCTGATATGATTTTGCTAGTATAGCTGCATTACAGTGTACATTTAGATCAATATAAGCTTCCTGCAAAACATCTCAGATCCCAGTTGTATTGTTACATTGGTTTACAAAGCATCACTCATGATACCTCCAATAGTTATCCATGGATGAAGGCTCTTTGAGCAAATACAGTTCTGAGACAAAGAAAGCAAGATATATTTCCCTCCATTGATAACAATAACCTTTCATGGGAAACTCTTAGCAAACAAGCGCTGGACTCTGCCCTGAGCTCCACTAATCGGCTACAGCCAACTGCAGCCGTGATGGAGAGTGGGTTTCCATTTAAAGTGGGATTGTGTCAGGGAAACACTGAAGTCACAGAGGCTATGTCTGTGTTTATACCGCATGGACTTAGAGCAGTTAAAGAACATTTCCTAAAATGTTCAGCTCCTATAAACATCTGTTTCTGATGTAAAACTTATTACAACTGGGTTAACTGGGTCCATTCAATTCTTTTTTAATTGCTGTTCATGTTTTGTAAGTGTTAATACAGTTTTAGCTCTAATTTCGACGGAGTACTATTATTTCGTATTCCGCAGCTTTTATAAATCAGAAAGTTAGCTAGGAATATTATATATGTAAAATATAAAATGAGTGATGCAATTTGCATTTTATACCAAATACCCAGAAGCCTGCTATTATTGCTTTGTTCTAGCCTCTAAACGCCACAGGCAGAATGAGGTGATAGGGATTTGCAGCCTGAAAACTGGGCTGATTTCCTGGCTGTGCTACTTACCCGGGCTCCTCATTTGTAAGCTGCTGATAGTAACACTTGTTCTCTTTTCTTCATAATTTGTGTGGAAGGTTCAAATAAAACAATGAATGTGAATACTATTCACTCATTGTAAAGTACAAAGTGCCTCTTAGCTACTATTACAGTGTCCCTCTGGAATCTGAATATATCCTGGGTGTTCTGTCTACTATTTCAATGATCTCTCTCCTTTAGCCAAGTATTTGCATTCAGTGTACATGACTTCACAAAGTCACTTCTAAGATGTCATATTCATTAACAGCAGGTTAGCAATAATTAATAATCATTATCTTTCACTTATATTCTATTTGCAAACACCAATGGGCATTTAAAATGCTCACTCAATCATCACTCAGAAGACTTTCAAGTATGACTAGCAGGAATTTAGCACCACTGAATACCTTGCAATTTGTTATCTTAATGTTGAAAGCAATGCTGCCTGGATTTGATATAAGACTGTAAAACTGGTCCAATGATAGTGATAAATCTGATATGATTTTGCTAGTATAGCTGCATTACAGTGTACATTTAGATCAATATAAGCTTCCTGCAAAACATCTCAGATCCCAGTTGTATTGTTACATTGGTTTACAAAGCATCACTCATGATACCTCCAATAGTTATCCATGGATGAAGGCTCTTTGAGCAAATACAGTTCTGAGACAAAGAAAGCAAGATATATTTCCCTCCATTGATAACAATAACCTTTCATGGGAAACTCTTAGCAAACAAGCGCTGGGCTCTGCCCTGAGCTCCACTAATCGGCTACAGCCAACTGCAGCCGTGATGGAGAGTGGGTTTCCATTTAAAGTGGGATTGTGTCAGGGAAACACTGAAGTCACAGAGGCTATGTCTGTGTTTATACCGCATGGACTTAGAGCAGTTAAAGAACATTTCCTAAAATGTTCAGCTCCTATAAACATCTGTTTCTGATGTAAAACTTATTACAACTGGGTTAACTGGGTCCATTCAATTCTTTTTTAATTGCTGTTCATGTTTTGTAAGTGTTAATACAGTTTTAGCTCTAATTTCGACGGAGTACTATTATTTCGTATTCCGCAGCTTTTATAAATCAGAAAGTTAGCTAGGAATATTATATATGTAAAATATAAAATGAGTGATGCAATTTGCATTTTATACCAAATACCCAGAAGCCTGCTATTATTGCTTTGTTCTAGCCTCTAAACGCCACAGGCAGAATGAGGTGATAGGGATTTGCAGCCTGAAAACTGGGCTGATTTCCTGGCTGTGCTACTTACCCGGGCTCCTCATTTGTAAGCTGCTGATAGTAACACTTGTTCTCTTTTCTTCATAATTTGTGTGGAAGGTTCAAATAAAACAATGAATGTGAATACTATTCACTCATTGTAAAGTACAAAGTGCCTCTTAGCTACTATTACAGTGTCCCTCTGGAATCTGAATATATCCTGGGTGTTCTGTCTACTATTTCAATGATCTCTCTCCTTTAGCCAAGTATTTGCATTCAGTGTACATGACTTCACAAAGTCACTTCTAAGATGTCATATTCATTAACAGCAGGTTAGCAATAATTAATAATCATTATCTTTCACTTATATTCTATTTGCAAACACCAATGGGCATTTAAAATGCTCACTCAATCATCACTCAGAAGAAGTGGGAGTGTAAAAAGCATGTAAAGTGTCTGGCACAGTAATTTAGGTGATTAAGAATAGCATTAGTGCAGTTTGAACACGTACAGTAGGCCAGGCACTTCAGGACATCACAGGCGTTAATTAACTCACTTAATCCTTACAAGAATCCTATGTAATAACTACTATTTTTAACCCCATTTTTTACAGTCAAAGATATTAAGGCACAGTTTAATTATTTGCTCAAGGTCAGGAAGTGAGTCTGGAGTAAATTCCAGGCACTCTGCCTCTAGAAAGCATGAATTTGCTTACTGGGCTACACTGCCTCTCTGTAGGGTGTGATGATCTCTAAATATGTCACCCCCTTCTTCACCCACACATACTGTGGAGAGAAGTCCGTTGACATTTAAAATACATTTACTGAGTAATGTCACTGTAATTCAGTGATCTTAAGTTTATCTTTTATTTCCAAAATCCTTCTGACAAGATAAAGTATAATCACTTGAAAGTTGCAGAGTAGAGAGAAACCCTAGAGATAGTCTTTCAACTTCAGCCTAATTTCTACCATTTAAAGTGATATTTGTGATCTAAATATCACAAGTATAACACATTTTTATCTGGCGGTAAAAATATTTTTTGCTTAAAAATATATATTTGCTTCTAATAGAAGTTTCCTGGTGGTTCAGACAGTAAAGCATGTGCCTACAACGCGGGAGACCCCAGTTCAATCCCTGGATCTGGAAGATCTCCTGGAGAAGGAAATGGCAACCCACTCAAGTATTCTTGCCTGGAAAATCCCATGGATGGAGGAACCTGGTAGGCTACAGTCCATGGAGTCCCAAAGAGTCAGACACGACTGAGCGACTTCACTTTCACTTTTCATTTTCTATTAGAAGTTATCTATTTTTAAGTCAACAATGAAATGCATATAAATTCTTATTCCTAGAATAATTCTTAAATATTCCTAGGTATGGGAAGGAGGGAAGGTTTTCATTTTTGTTTTGTTTTCATTTTGTTTCATTACCAGGAATACAATGTTTCCTTGGTAAGCAAGCTGGAAGAAACTGGTGCAATGGTCAGAAGGCAGAGAAAGAAGAGCACAAAACTGGATCTCTCTCAACAACTGAATAAAGGCAATGGACTACCTTTTCAGACTCCTTGTACAAACTGCACCTCCCAGCCTTTTGGAGCGGTAAGAGTTGCTCTGGGCTTGTTTTGAACTTGATCTTGAGAAAGGACAGAGTGTGCCCATCTGGATTGCTCAAGCAGTGTGTGGCAGGTATTCCTTCAGTGTCTCCTTTGAACTATTGGAACTTGGCTTCAGTAACTTCAAACAAAACACTACATAATGTTTATGGTAATTAATGGCCAGGGAAATCTGGTTTCTCTCGGTTCTTTTTCACGAGAAGGAACAAGTTTAACCTCTTTTTCTACGTCTATCTTGCTTTTACGTGCGTGTGAGTCCCTTCTCTGATTTGTGAGTCCTTTCACATGGAGACACTTTCTGATATTAAGAACTGCAGCCCTGATGTCTTTCGTGACTTACTCCTAGAAGGACAGAAGTGAGCCTTCCTCCTGGATGCATGATGGATGCCAGATACAGGGAGAGTGCTGAGGTGGGCGAATGCATTTCAGCTTAGAGTCCTCTGTCACTACTGCTAACTCTCTAATGGGTGCTTGGAGATGCCATCATGAGGAAGACACTTACCCAGGTTTCATCTCCCCAATCACAGCCACATTAAACCTGGTTTTGAAGTCAAAGCCGTAGGACACACCCGTTGCGATCACAGTCTGCAAAGTTGCAAATTGCCCAAGTTAGAAATGGGAGATGCCAGTAAGAGTCTTGCTTTGAAAAAAAAAAAAAAGTACCGTTGCCAAAGGCCACCCTTTGACCTATTACACAGGAATCTCAAGCTCAGGTTTGGCTACTTTTTGAAAAGTCCCAAGGCAATTCTAATGTACTACAGAAACAGAAGCACAGCTTCATTCCAATGAGTCTATCACCAGGCTTCTCAGACAGCTGTTCTCTTGCCTTACATGGAAAGAAACCTCAAATCATCAAAGCAAGTTATTAAATTATGAATGAAGAGAAATACCATACTAAATGTCATACCAGAAACTGCAGAGAGATTGACTGTCTCACTAAAACCTCCTAATTTACAGATAGGGAGGGCTTTCAACATAAAAACACAAGACAGAAGGTGAGGGTGGGATGATTTGAAAGAATAGCATTGGAACATGTATATTACCATACGTGAAATAGATCACCAGTCCAAGTTCGATGCATGAAACAGGGCACTGAAAGCCAGTGTACCGGGACAACCCAGAGGGAGGTAGGAGAGGGGTGCAGGATGGGGGACACAGGTACACCTGTGGCTGATTCATGTCAACGTATTGCGAAAACCACCACAATGTTGTAAAGTAATTAGCCTCCAGTTAAAATACATAAAGTAATTTTTTTAAAGAAAAAAAAAACACACAAGGCAAACAAATTATGAAAGGAAACCTGAAGATGATCACTTACCACAATGAGCTCAATTGGAATGGGCACTGGAAGCTTGGCTTTGTAGCGCTGGTTTATCTCTTTAACCACAAATACCACCACCAGGATAACCAAGGAGGTCACAAGGTCTGCAATATTAGTCTTCTCTATTTGTGAGAATACGGACTCTAGGACCTGAGAGTATGAAAATTAAAAGACCCAAGTGCTATATTAGTGTGCGATTTGGATACAACATTTAGTTCCAAATGCATAAAGATAAACGTAAGCCATGAAAGGACTGACAGGTGGATAGCAATTGTTCTGCTCATGCTAAAAAAAAAAACACACAAGGCAAACAAATTATGAAAGGAAACCTGAAGATGATCACTTACCACAATGAGCTCAATTGGAATGGGCACTGGAAGCTTGGCTTTGTAGCGCTGGTTTATCTCTTTAACCACAAATACCACCACCAGGATAACCAAGGAGGTCACAAGGTCTGCAATATTAGTCTTCTCTATTTGTGAGAATACGGACTCTAGGACCTGAGAGTATGAAAATTAAAAGACCCAAGTGCTATATTAGTGTGCGATTTGGATACAACATTTAGTTCCAAATGCATAAAGATAAACGTAAGCCATGAAAGGACTGACAGGTGGATAGCAATTGTTCTGCTCATGCTTAACACTAGTAATTGTAGAGACTAGCGTGGAGATATGAGAAGAGTAAGTTAGCACAGCATTGTCATCACGCTGGTTTAGTGAGGCTCTTCATCTAGTGTCAAATTTTCTGGGATGCTTTTCACATTTTTAGAACTGGTCTCTTCTACTCTTAGGTGTCATTGCCATCGTTTTTTTTGTTTGTTTCTTGTTTTTATTATTGGAGTAAAATTGCTTTACAATGCTGTGTTAGTTTCTCCTGCACAACGAAGTGAATCAGCTATATGTATACTTCGTTTTTCATTTCATAATCAACACTATTGCTCTGTCCAGGGAATCACCTTTCACCTTCGACAGTTTTTCTTAGCATGTTTCCCCTTAATTCTTGGCTTTTTAAATTAAGGTTCAGACCCCTTATATTGCTTCATTGACTCTCTCTGTCACTTTGGAAAATAGTTTCCTGGCTAGCTGTGCACTGCTAACAGTCTTAATTCTCAAGGCCAGTTGGATTTCCATATCTATGGGATCTGGACAGCTCAAGCAGGCCCAGACAGGATCCCAAATGACTCCCAGAAGATTCCACTTCTGGAATAGCTCTGAATGGGAGTGAGAGAGGTCTGGTTCCAACTTGGAGCAAGTTTTGCCTCAGACTCCCAAACACTGTCTTGATAAAAGCACTAACAAGCCCCAAAGTTGGAAAAAAGAAGGAAATAACAAAGAACAGAGAGGGAAGAATTTAAGCAGACTAAAAAAAAAAAAAAAAAGAAAAGATCAATGGAACTAAAAGCTAGCTTTTTGAAAAGATAAACAGAGGAGACAAACCTTTAGCTAGACTCACAAAAGGAAAAAAAAGAGTGAGGACTTAAATACATAAATTCAGAGGCATGAAGAACACTGTTTGTTCTAAAGTACATCCTCCAGAGGAAAGAAGAACCACTGTTCTACTTACATCTTGGCCAATTTCTTTTTGCTTTATAAACAAGGATACATAAGAGTCAGAAGAATTTCAATTCTAAAAAATCAAGACCTGCTTTTTTAGAAATAGGGAAGCAGTGCCATCCAATTAGCACATTTCTTTCAACACAAGATTTTGAGAAAGATTTTAAAACTCAGGACAAAGCTTTTCATCATGTGTGCCATCATTTTTTTTCTTCTAAAATATACTGAAGAGTCAAATCTAAAAGAAGTGATACTTAATTTCTGTTGTTTACATCAGCTGCATGGGCGTTGTGAAAGATTTTCAGTGTTGTTCTCTTTGCCACTAACTTTTTCTTCATGTGAATACATTTCTCAGCCTGTTGATTTCCTGGAAGTTGTTAAGTAAGCCCCATAGCAAAGGCACAAAAGGATAGTTCTCTGGGAAACATGATAGTGAATTTCGTGTGTTCCTTATCTTTGATGCAAAAAAAAAATACTCACTTTAAAAAGTGAAAATGGATCGGTGTGTGCAGGGACTGTCAGCTGAAGCATAAATTTGAGCTGGGAAACCAAAACGTGAATAGCGGCAGCAGTGGTGAAACCACTAATTAGGGACTCGGATAGATAAATCACCACGAAGCCCAGCCGTAGAACCCCCATCAGCAACTGCAAAGAGACGGCAGAGCCTTGTTAGTGTAGATTCACAATATACCTCGGCAATCTGAAAGATCAAACACTGAAATGGTTCAAACTGTGGAGGTTCAGCCTCCACTCTTGGGTCTGGAAGAAAAAAGTGTCTCAGCCTCCTGGAACACCTCCCATTAAGGTACCTCCCTCTGCTTCCCTCCTCCCCGCCCCCGCCCCAAATGTTACATGGTCCTCCAAGAACTAGCATGTTTCTTTTCTTCCCTCTTTTGAAGGCAAGGTATTTTTAGGAGACTCACTCCATAAACTTTTCATAGCAGAATTTTATCTAACATCAGTCCTCATAATTCTTCCCAGGGAATTGTCAGTTACCTTTTTTTTTGGTTGCTGTTGCATGCATGGGCAAGCATCCATTCAGATCCCCTCAAACAAGTTGGTCAACTTTTGTTGGAAAATACATAACTGTTTATGACATCAAAACTGCTTGATTTTAACTGAGGGCAAAACTGATTCATTCCCCCAGAGCATTAGGATTTTGCAATAATGTAAATGGATATAGAAAGTTGGCCCAACTTTCCACTCCTGTCACCAGAATGCAGCCTGAACTGCGAGTAGGCAAAGGCACTAGAATCAGAGATGCGCTCAGACCCCATCACTGAACTGACGTGTCACCGTGTCTTGGCTTGAACTGATTTTTTTTACGCTTTTATCTGTGGGCAACACCTTGAGGAGTTTGACATTGTCACTATCTAACATCTTGAGAACAGGGACATTTTTTACAATCCAGTCATGGTGGTGGGGCTGTGGCTTGGGAGTAAGTCTTTAAGCCCCTCCCTAATCTATGTGGGGGGAAGGCAATGGCACCCCACCCCAGTACTCTTGCCTGGAAAATCCAATGGACGGAGTAGCCTGGTGGGCTGCAGTCCATGGGGTCGCTAACAGTCGGACAGACTGAGCGACTTCACTTTCACTTTTCTCTTTCATGCATTGGAGAAGGAAATGGCAACCCACTCCAGTATTCTTGCCTGGAGAATCCCAGGGATGGGGGAGCCTGGTGGGCTGCTGTCTATGGGGTCACACAGAGTCGGACATGACTGAAGTGACTTAGCAGCAGCAGCAGCAATCTGTGTGGACTATAGAATTCTCCAGTCAAAGATATTGGAGTGCGTAGCCATTCTCTTCTCCAGGGTATCTTCCCAACCCAGGGATCCAACCCGGTTATCCTACACTGCAGGCAGATTCTTTACCATCTGCGGCTTGCCTGGTGGCTCAGATGGTAAGCTTCAGGGCTTCCGTGGTGGCTGAAATGATAAAGAATCTGCCTGCAATGTGGGAGACCCAGGTTCAATCCCTGGGTCAGGAAGATCCCCTGGAGAAGGAAATGGCAAGGCACTCCAGTACTCTTGCCTGGAAAATCCACTGGACAGAGTCCATGGGGTCACAAAGAGTTGAACACGACTGAGCAAGTAACACTGTCACTTTCGATAAGAAATCGGGCTTCCCGGTTGGCTCAGTGGTGAAGAGCTGCCTGCCAGTGCAGGAGCCGCCAGTTCTGTCCCTGGACTGGGAAGATCCCTGGAGAAGGAAACGGCAACCCCTCCAGTATCCGTGCTGAGATAGTCCCGTGGAAGAGCCCGGCAGCCTATAGTCCATGGGGTGGCCAAGAGTCAGAAACAAATGAAGTGACTGAAAACACACACGATGTGAAGCGAGAAAAAATTTTGGTTTTCTCTATTACTTGCATACAATTCTGTTTAGTAAGAACTGGAAGTGTATCAGTTCCCAGGTATTTTATTGAATTCAGCATTTGTTTGTCATCACATGTGCCTCCATGTTCTCATTTCTCCTACTCTCCAGACCCACGTTCACTCCTCTTTGCAAAGTGGATCTGTCCCTCCTCTTATGGTTGCCATGAGTGACTCTTCTTAAATTATTTCCAATGGGCCACTGAAGGAGGCACACCAACTAACAGGAAGAGTTGGGAGGGGTGGCAAGAAGGAGAAAAACCAGAAAGATGTGTACCAGTCAGGACACATAGACTGGGGAGGGTAGATTATGTGACAAATGCTCACCTGGATGATTCCAGAAAGAACTGTAACTGTTGCAGCCACCATCACCTTCTGCTCATCTATTGATGAATCATTAATCATTGAGCTATTAGTGATTGTTGAATCAGCTATATTGTCTGTTGTGGTTAATCTCACAACTACTGCTCCCACCATCATACTCAGAACTGGAAATGGACCTAATAAAGAGAGGGGGAATTGTAGTCATTATGCTTCCCCATAGCACAGTTGTCTTTCAACCAAAATGTAGCGTGTAGAAAGATTGCCATCTGGAGTTCTAGTCTCCTTCCCAAGCCCCAGTTCTAATTTGTAATTACAAGAAATTATGACTCCTCTTCTGGATGTTGCACAATATGGAATTGATACAATTCATGACTGGGGCTTCCCAGGTGGCACCAGTGGTAAAGAGACCACCTGCCAGAGCAGGAGACATAAGCGATGTGGGTTTGATCCTTGGGTTGGAATGATCTCCTGGAGGAAGGCACGGCAACCTACTCCAGTATTCTTGTCTGGAGAATCCCATGGACAGAGGAGCCTGGCAGGCTACAGTCCATAGGTTTGCAAAGAGTTGGACACAACTGAAGCAACTTAGCACGCATACACAATGCATGGCTAACGTCATTCGTAAAGAAAAAGCAATGAGCATTAATTAGCCCAGTAATTCACTTACCCACAGATATGTGTCTAGAAGTGCCCAAGAAAAAGTAGATGATGACTGGGAAAAAGGCTGCATATAGCCCATAGCCTGGGGGGATGGTGACTAGCAGAGCAAACGCTAAACCTGTAAATATACAAGCATCAGTGTTTTTACTTCATGCAAAGGAATCATAGAAGTTTTCATTAGGGTCTTCTAGTATTTAAGATTGCACCTTAAAACTTGTTTTATTAACTCAAATGTATCAAAAATGTAAATGTAAGAGCTAAAGCTATAAAACTATTGCAAGAAAATTTAGGTATAAACCTTTGTGTCCTTGAATTAAGCAAGGGTTTCTTAGTGATACCTATAGCTTAAGCGGCCAAATTTAAAACACATAAACTGGACTCCATCAAAATGTAAAAATGAGTACTTCAAAGATACTATGAAAAAGGGAAATGACACCCCTCAGAAAGGAAGAAATTATCTGCAAATCATATGTTGGATAAAGATCTATTATCCAGAATGTGTAAGCAACCACTGCCACTCAAAAATAAAAGACACATAACGTAATTTTAAAATATACAAAAGATTTAAATAGGCATTTCTCCAAAGATATACAAATGGCCAGTAAGCACATAAAAAGATGCTCAACATCATTAGTCATTAGAAGAATGCAAATCAAAACCACAGTGAGATACCATTTCATACTCAGTAGGATAGCTAAAATAACAAAGGCAGACAGTAACAAGTGTTCACAAGGATGTGGAGGACTTTGAATCTTCACCATTGCTAGTGAATTATTATATGGCACAGCAATTATACTCCTAGGTGTATACCCAAGAGGATTAAAACATACGTTCACACAAAAACTTGTGTGCAAGTGTTCATAATAGTATCAGTGTTATTCATAAAAGCCACAGGGTGGAGACAGCCCAATGTCCATCAGCTCATGAACGGACAAACAAAATGTGGTGTATCTACAGAGTAGGATCTTATTCATCCATTAAAGTGCATGAAGGACTTGTACATCATGGGAGAAACTTGCAAACATTATGCTAAGTGAAAGAAACAAGACACAGAAGATTGATATGTTCTGTGATTCTGTTTGCATGAAATGTCCAGAATAGATAACTCCAATGAGACAGAAAGTTTTTGCCAAGGGGCTGGGTGGAGGGAGGATGGGAAGTGATTTGCAAGAGATTTAGGGGGATGGATATGGTGAAAATGTCTCAGAATTATTTAGCCATGATAGTTGCACAACCTTAGTTGCATAAGATTTTATAAATATCCGAAACAAACAAACAAACCCAATACCAAATTTACACATTAAAAGGATGAATTTTATGATATATAAATTACATCTCAAAAAAAAGTTACCTTGCAGTACAGCCACCAGCCCTGTGCTGATTCCAGAAACAATGTCACTGAGGAGCCATTCCTTTATGCGATATGCTGGCAACCAAGATGCTATGGGGAACAACGAGAAGGCAATTTTCTTGGCTTTTTGTGCAGAACAGCTGTAACAATGAAAATCACAAGTCAGTTAATTAATATCCAATTTTAAGTTTAGTACCTATTGTAGATGGAAATTTGTTAAAGATGATATCATTTCACTAATCTTCCCACTAATATTCACCTCTTTACATGTAGTAGCTGCCCTGACTACTACCAAAGGAATTTTTTTTTTAAGAAAAATATTTCTTTTCTTTAGCTACAATAGAACTTATTTGTCATCCTCAGCTTGACTTGTACAACCGTTGACAAAATTTTCCCCTGTCCTCATCTATCAGTTTTCTGATATGGAAAGATTGTGTCCAGAGCTGAGACGGTATTCATTTCAGAGACTACCTTTCTAGCCCTGGAGTCGGAGGTTTGGAAATCAAAGATGAAAAGACTGACTCTGGAGACTGGGCTAGAAAGAAGAACTTGGAAGCTTAAAAATTTCAGAGAAAGTGCTTCATTTACTCCTAATACCAGTACTTTAGAAAACATCTTACCGGCACAACTTTTTGAGATGATCCAGAAGTGTCTTATGATGTCTGTTTTTCTTCTTATGTTCTTCCCCAAAAGCATTTGCAGAATACACTGGCCTGGCCACAACGTACTGATTCCCGACGGGTTCGATCATTCTGCTTTCTCTGGTGGTTGTAGTAAGTGGAAGACCTTTGAAACTATGAGGCAAACGCTTCTTGCCTTTAGCAGGTTAAAATGCCTGAAACCAACAGAGCTTGCTTCTTAAATAACTCAGAGATAATGTGGTGCAATTTACAGATGAGTGAGCTCTGAACTGAATGTTACCACCTTTTGAGATCAAAAGAGGCTGGATTAAGGGACCCAGACTGTGTTTTGTGACAGTGATATCTCTTTTTTACTGCAATGAGCTGGACATGGATTCATTGGGTAAGTAAACAAGGGTTTTGATTGATTGATTTTTAAAAAGATTGCCAAAGAACAATAGGAAGTGAGTGACTCAGTTTACTAACCAGTCAGTGCATTTCTGATTTGTAGAGCGAGAGCTCAAGAAAAGAATTTATTCAAATTTTTTTTTTTCAGTAAAGTTTCCAAAGTTATGGCATTGTGGATACTGGGACACATAAGATTTAAGTCAAAGTCTATTCATTGTTGTTAACCCGAGCCAAGGCTATTCCATTTTATCCATCAGAATTTTTGTAATATCTTTTAAAATGCTTTTAATCTGTGAAATTCAAGGCATATTGCCCATTTAAGTTATTTTCTTATCATTTCTGCCTCAACCTGTGGCTTGACCTCTAGCATTTGAGTCCCTGTGAACTTTGTTATGACTGTGAGACCCTCTTCACTATTCTTTCTTTATGTGGACCATTTTAAAAATCTTTATTGAATTTGTCACACTATTCCTTCTGTTTCATGTTTTGACTTTTTGGCTGCAAGGCATGTGAGCTCTTAGTTTCCCGACCAGGGATTAAACCCACGCCCTGGCATTGGAAGTCGAAGTCTTAACCACTGGACAGCCAAGTTCTGTTCAGTTCAGTCACTCAGTTGTGTCCAGCTCTGTGACCCGGTGGACTGCAGCAAGAAAGTCCGATAAATAAATTTTCTCTCTCTTTTCTTTTTTGGCTGCCCCACAAGGCATGTGGGATCTTCGCTCCCCAACCAGGGATTGAACCAATACCCCCTGTAGGGGAAGCCCCAAGTCTTAACCACTGGGTTGCCCGGAATGTCCCCAACCTAGCCACCCTTAGAATGAAGATGACTCAGGTACTGTGCATTCTATTTATGGCAGATGCTGCCATGGAAAAAAAAAAAAAAAAAAAAAAGCCACCATTTTGCTGCTTTACTTATATTTTCACCAGGTTGTTGATGGAGACACATTAGTTCTTTTCCTTAGTCATTTTATTTTTTTTTTCTCCTTCCTTTTGCTGTTATATGCTTTGTCTCTGTTATGTTATGGTCTGATCTTTTTTACTAGTGACAAGGATGGCAAATATGATTACATCTCCATCGCCATGAAGCTTCCTTCCCTGAGGAGGACCATGTCTGGCTCTTTTGTGGGTCAAAGGCTCAGACTACAAAGGGAGTGCTTGAGGGCAAGAGTCAGAGTTGCTTAAGAAATCTTTACAGAATTTAGAGTGAGAGAGCTTGAGGGCCACAATTCCGATCTTGTTGGTCTTCCCTAGGTGGCCATCACTGCTCCCGAAAGCAGCTGCGTCATAGTCCACAGGTAACCAACCATCTGAGCCACTGAATCATCCGCCCCTATGGTGCCTCTCCTGAAAAAAGCTCCTGACACTCATAAATTAATGTCATTCCCCAGTCCATCATTTCTGGGATTCTTGAGAATGACCTAATTTAGTTAGGAATTCAAAAGTGATTTTTCTTAATTTAAAAACAAAACAACCTGAACATGTTACCTTTACCTCAGAAATTCTTGGAAAACTTTTTTTCTTGGTGCCTAGAATAACAATTCCAGTTTCAAATATGACATCTATATTAATGTACAACCTTTTCATTTCTGTTTTATCTTCATGCCTCAGATGTTTCTCTGGGTTCGTTAAGGTGTCAGTGGTTTTGGGGGACTGAAATTCATTTGTAGGCACTTTTCCTCCTAATGATTTTTGAACTTTAAGTCTCATTTGTATACATTTCCACTCTTACCTCCTTTCCTATGATGTGTTCTTTTTAATTTTTTGGCTTTTATTTCATACCAATTACATACACAGACACACATACACATATATACATATACCTACATTCTTTGGTCCTGTGACTTAGGCATACAAGTTTATCTTTCTCTGTATTCCCTGCCACCAACCCCCAACCCCAAGCCCAAATTTAGTCCTGGGATTATTTTATAGAGTTCAGCTTTTTCCAATTTAACTATTTTGATTTATTAATAACACTGATATTTATAGGCATTAGGGAGAGTTGTGTACATTACCCATTCCCCTCCAACCCCCCTAAACTCCACCCATCCACAACGGGCTGTGCCAAACTAAGTGTCACCACTGAGCTTCCAGCTACCTGGGCACCTCCATTCTGCTTGCCCCACTCTGAAAAGTAGCCATAGCCCTAACCTTTGCATATCTCAACATCTATACATTTATCCATTCGGTGTTCTATTCTTTCAACGTCTGCCCTTCCTGTGGGAAACTAATTTGAAACAAGATGCGCATAAGATGCTAGTATTTTTCTTTAATTGGTGGTCATTTGAATCCAAGAGGCAATCCAAGAATTCAGGTGCACTGAATATTTCCTGGCCTCTCCCCAGTCACGGTAGATACCTCCACCACCCTTGCACAAAGTTGGCTGTCACTGACTCCACCCTGAGCCAGATCTCAAAATACCGCTGTGCCAGTCAGCGGAAAACCAGAAGTAAGCCAGCCTTATTTCATGAATTGG
The DNA here is from genome assembly GCA_006410675.1 of Oreotragus oreotragus. Lineage (NCBI taxonomy): Eukaryota > Metazoa > Chordata > Mammalia > Artiodactyla > Bovidae > Oreotragus > Oreotragus oreotragus. The sequence continues at coordinate 120,537 of SJYX01001165.1, read as the reverse complement.
CCTTTGGACAATGGGAAATACAGCCATGTCTTGATAGCTACACCTGGGGGAGAGGTGGGAGAAGAAGCAGAATAATGGGTCCAGTGAACACTTTCAGAGGGACCCCAATCCACAGCCAAAGAGGAACCAGCGCGCCAGAACTAATGAGCCTGCAGGCTGGGGCCTCTGCAGCTACTGGTCCTAAGCCACAGCTACTAAAGACTGCGTGCCCCAGAGCCTGTGCTGTGCAACTAAAGGAAGCCACTGCAATGAGAAGCCCTTGCACCCCAGCCAGAGAGTAGCTCCCTGTTCACCCCAACTAGAGACAGCCTACACGCAGCAGTGCAGACCTAGCACAGACAAAAGTAATGGATATTATTTAAAAAAAAAAAAAGATAATGGGGTTGGAATAAGGATCCTAGGGTGTGGGGCAGTATCTCTAAAGAGTCCCAAAGCAAATGGCTATAGAAAAATATCTTGGATGTTTTTTCTGCTAAAATAATATGGATGATGCACACAACTCTAGTTCAGTGGGCAAGAATATAAGAGCATCCTGTATTGCCAGCAAATCTGGAAAACTCAGCAGTGGCCACAGGACTGGAAAAGGTCAGTTTTCATTCCAATCCCAAAGAAAGGCAATGCCAAAGAATGCTCACACTACCGCACAATTGCACTCATCTCACATGCTAGTAAAGTAATGCTCAAAATTCTCCAAGCCAAGCTTCAGCAGTATGTGAACCGTGAACTTTCTGATGTTCAAGCTGGTTTTAGAAAAGGCAGAGGAACCAGAGATCAAATTGCCAACATCCGCTGGATCATGGAAAAAGCAAGAGAGTTCCAGAAAAACATCTATTTCTGCTTTATTGACTATGCCAAAGCCTTTGACTGTGTGGATCACAATAAACTGTGGAAATTTCTGAAAGAGATGGGAATACCAGACCACCTGACCTGCCTCTTGAGAAACCTCTATGCAGGTCAGGAAGCAACAGTTAAAACTGGACATGGAACAACAGACTGGTT
>SJYX01001165.1:102088-117125 GCA_006410675.1 Oreotragus oreotragus | reverse complement strand
AGTCCCTTGGACTGCAAGGAGATCCAATCAGTCCATTCTGAAGGAGATCAGCCCTGGGGTTTCTTTGGAAGGAATGATGCTAAAGCTGAAACTCCAGTACTTTGGCCACCTCATGCGAAGAGTTGACTCATTGGAAAAGACTCTGATGCTGGGAGGGATTGGGGGCAGGAGGAGAAGGGGACGACAGAGGATGAGATGGCTGGATGGCGTCACTGACTCGATGGAGGTGAGTCTGAGTGAACTCTGGGAGTTGGTGACGGACAGGGAGGCCTGGTGTGCTGCGATTCATGGGGTCGCAAAGAGCTGGACACGACTGAGCAACTGGACTGAACTGAACTGAACTGTATTGCTTAGTCAAGAAGTTTGCTTATGTAACTGCTTTACAGTGGTCTTATAACACCTTCTAGGAACTTAGTTCAATTTTCATCTTAGTTCAGGCACTAAACATTATTATTATTATTGACAGCTCTTTTTATTGGCAATCATCATTATCCGTCTTACTGCTGAGAAACTAAGTCAAGCCCAATTCAGTCAGGAGGTGCAACCGAAGAGTGAGAATTTGGTGCCTAAGTAGACCCGCCTTCACATTATTACTCAGCCATAGTTTGAGTTGCTCTGGGCAAGTGCTTCAATCCTTCGTGTTTCTCAAGGTGAAAAGGGATGTCATTATCTTCCTTGTAGGGGCATTGTAAGGGCCTCCCAGATGACTCAGTGGTAAAGAATCAGCCCGCCAAGGTGGGAGATGCGGGTTCGATCCCTGGGTGGGGAAGAGTCCTTAGAGAAGGAAATGGCAACCCACTCCAGTATTCTTGCCTGGGAAATGCAATGGACAGAGGAGCCTGGTGGGCTACAATCCATGGGGTTGCAAAAGAGTCAGACAGTACTTAGCGACTAAACAGCAACAAAGGGCCATTGTAAAGACTGAAATTAAGGTGTATAAGGAGAGCCTTCTTAGCTTTANAGAGAAGGAAATGGCAACCCACTCCAGTATTCTTGCCTGGGAAATGCAATGGACAGAGGAGCCTGGTGGGCTACAATCCATGGGGTTGCAAAAGAGTCAGACAGTACTTAGCGACTAAACAGCAACAAAGGGCCATTGTAAAGACTGAAATTAAGGTGTATAAGGAGAGCCTTCTTAGCTTTAATTGCATAGTAATAGTTTCAGGACTGAGTTTAATATTGACCAATAGTCTCTACATGACACAGTCAGCTGGAACCTGTCTGGAAACATTAGTGCTACTATCTTTTCTTTGACTTCCTATTTATTCTGAACTTCTCCAAAATTGGCAATTTTCTATTCTCACCCATTTATTTCAATGTAATGTTAAAGTGTCTACCTGTCTAAGCTTCCTAGCATGGTATGCAAGGCACTGCATGTTTTGGCTCTGGCCTATCTATCTCACAAGCTTCTTCACTCCTCCTTCATAATTACAGAAGTTTCTTAACAAACAAATGATATTTAACATCCCTTCGCCCCCATTCCTTTGCGTGCACTTTTTCCTTTACCTGTGTTTTTCTCCTCCAACACCTGGTAAGTTCCAATTCATCCTTTAAAATACTTGGCTGTCAATGACCAATGATTTGTTCCTTCAACAAGCATTTATTATTCTATTGTTTGTTAGGAAAACTTCTTAACTGTATAAGATATGACAATGCTGTAAAGCCTTCATGGAATCCTCTAAAAAGAGTTAATCATTTCCTTATATACACACCTGGTATGCATTTCTCTCCCATAGTATACTGTATTGTCATTATTTGTTTATAAGTTTCTCTTGCCAATAAGACTCAGTTCCTCAAGGACAAAGCCCAAACTTAATCATTTTTTTCCCTTTTGCAGAGTACCTCTAAAGTAGTCATTACTCAGGAAGATTTTTTGAGATAAATTGAACTATAAACAAGAGATATAGGATATGATGTAGTTCTAAATTCCAAAGTTTACTTGCATAGGAGTGCCCAATATGAGTGATACAGATAACAAATTGAAAGAAGAAGGGATGTGAGTGTGGGTTGGCATTGAGAAAGATTTCATCTAGGAATTGTATTAGGCCTTAAAGAACAGATAAGTTTGAAAGAGATAAGAAAGCAATGGGGGATTAAAACATCATGTTCAAAGGCTAGTGAGACAAATACCGAAACAGAGGATTTTGTTGGCCAAAAGGATGAACTATTATGAAAAACGTTAAGTGTTAAATTGTTGAGAAGGCATCTCAGACCCANTTTGAAAGAGATAAGAAAGCAATGGGGGATTAAAACATCATGTTCAAAGGCTAGTGAGACAAATACCGAAACAGAGGATTTTGTTGGCCAAAAGGATGAACTATTATGAAAAACGTTAAGTGTTAAATTGTTGAGAAGGCATCTCAGACCCATGAAGCTGACAAAGTTAAAGAGAATTCCTCGACTTTCTCTAAGGCTTTGCATTTTTCTAAGCACTTTCACTTTTCTCCCTTGAGCAGAGACGGTAGAAATTATTATTGTTAACTTACAGATCAAGAAACTGAGATCAGAGAAGATAGAAGACTTTCCCAAGTTTCACAGCTAAGCAAGTGACTGGGCTAGGACGAGAAGCCAGGCCTCGTAAACTATTCTTTCCAGTATGTACTCTTCTCTGCCTTTTGATGTGGGGGCTCCCATGAGCCCCGAATCCCTAAGAGACAAGAGGACGGAGTTCCGGACGAGACACATACAGTGTTCTNAGGGCTAGGACGAGAAGCCAGGCCTCGTAAACTATTCTTTCCAGTATGTACTCTTCTCTGCCTTTTGATGTGGGGGCTCCCATGAGCCCCGAATCCCTAAGAGACAAGAGGACGGAGTTCCGGACGAGACACATACAGTGTTCTCATCCTTGTGCAGAACCCCTCTGCCATGCTCCTGCTGTCAATATCACATGCACAGAATGTGAGCCTGGGGAGCCTGGAGTTCAGTCTCGCTGAAGTGAACCTGATTAGTCTCCCCTTTGCTACCCAATAAAGTGAAACAGAGGCTGGAGGAAGGCTCTTTTCTTCTTGTTTGGAGAACCAAGGACCTCCGTCATGGAGAGAAGCTCAACCAGGTTATTACTCATTTTTTCAGGAATTTAAAAACATCCATTCTGATTTTGTGAATTTTGTTCCTTAGTCAAATATAAGCTGTTTATTAGACATTGAGACATTTGTTCATTTATTTATATACTTACTCATTCATTTATCAAGATGGAGGAGGCAAGATATGTGTTAACCCACTGTAAAACTAACCCACTCTAAAACTACTTTTGTCTGAAATCAAATAGTTGCTTCCTCATTTCTCAGTAGAAATGATCTTTATGTGGCCAACTTTCATTACACTGTTTTTCTGAATGACAATTTTCTTTGTAAAATAAAATTATTTAATCCAGAAATTAAATAAGTTGTTTCCCATGCTCACATTTAGGAGAATGGTGTGTAATCTTCTGACATTTTAAAGAATGAAACGAATTTTCTGTTAGGGCTGGTAATCCATAGGAAAAATACTGCTGCACAGTATAGTATTAATCGTGGCATATGACACTCTGCTGCTTTCCAGCGGCAATTTTTTTTCTCTCTCTTTCTTTTTACTATCTGTCCTACTTGTTTCTATTCCCTTTTTGCACCCTCCCACTCCCATTGGAGAAGGAAATGGCAACCCACTCCAGTATTCTTGCCTAGAGGGTCCTGTGGACAGAGGAGCCTGGTGGGCTGCTGTCCGTAGGGTTGCACAGAGTCAGACAAGCAAGAATACTGGAGTGGGTTGCCACTTACTTATCCATAAGCCTATTGTTAGGTATGATTTAAAATATCCTGATCATGGAATAAACTCAAAAATGTCACCCTAACTTTTGAATATATTTCAGTCAGAAAATATGCCATTTGCAAGAAACAGAAAACCAATTTGAGTAAAATAATCATAAATGTATTTCCTACCTGATACACAGTCATTGAGGCCTTTCAGCGATGGTGGAATATAGCCCAGTTCTAAGAGGCAGTGTCCACCCACTTAGTTTTATAGATTCTGCATGCATCCATATGTATATTGATGACTATATATAGGTTATGTAAGGCAGTGGGGAAATCACCTTTCTGTCAGCTTTAATAATTAACTTTCATTAACTTTTACAACAATGGAAAGACTCCAGTGTCGTCTTGACCTTTGAGACTCTGATCAGCAGATGGGATGATTACAACAGCTTCCTCAAGTTCCTTGTGAGATTATACCTCTCATTGCACTTGTATGTGTGTGTGTGTGCATTTCATTGGTTTGCAGAGATTTGCACAGCAGATGTGTATGTAGAAGTTAAAAAACAAAAAACAAAAAAAACTCGTGAGGGTTATCTTCCTAACACTTTTCCTAGCAGTTTGGATGGGAGTTCAGAGGTATTATTTCTTGGCTGGGTCACTTCATGGAATGTTCATTAGCTGCAAGAGAGTGGTGTACAGGCTAACTTGTGGTGTGATAAAGGCCCTTGTTCGGAAGCTCTCCTAACTCCAGGCAATAGGCCTCTGTTTTGGCTCTAACATATGTCCAGCCCGTCGCTTCTACTATGAGCAGCAAACCCTGTGTTGCTGAACCCAGTGGGTATTTTGAATCCTCATCTTACATAACCTCTTAGCATTTGATGGTGCTGACTACTCTTCCAAGGAATTCTCTCTTTTTAAAATGTTAATTTTTTTCATCACACCTGTCTCCATTTTTCAGCTGATGCATCTTTGCCAGCTCCACCTCTATCCAACTCCTTGCTTGGCATTCCCTTCTGTCCTAGATTCCCTTTTCTTCTTGTTACCAGTTTGAGTCCTTGGACTCTGGAATCAATAGACACTGATAAGAGACAAGGTGAGAAATTCAGGCAAGCTCTACTGGGATTCGTGCTGCTGCTCCGGGGAGTGAGAGCAAGTAACGGGCTCCTTTGCTTGCTCCCTGAGAAGGGTGGGCTGGTTCCTTAAATGGGGTGAAGGTAGGGGTGAGTCGATACATCTGGGTCAGACCTGAGGGCTGGCTTAGTGGTCTGCCCACCCCGTTGGTGGTGCTATTGCAGGAGTCATGCATAGTAGTGCCCTGCTTTTATTCCCAGCACCTTGGAAGTGGCAGTTGGTTTGTGGCCTTTGTATCTTATTATTCATAATTTGCTTATTAAAAATAAGTGTACTTATTTTTAGTTCCTTATAGTTTCTTTGTATTCTGCCACTCTAGGAGACATTTGTTCAGGTGCAAGTGGAAGCTCTCTGTAGAGAGTTCCAGGTCCTTCCCCCCCCCGCTGCCCCGCCACGCCTGGGAGAAGGCAATGGCACCCCACTCCAGTACTCTTGCCTAGAAAATCCCATGGATGGAGGAGCCTGGTAGGCTGCAGTCCATGGGGTCGCTACGAGTCGGACATGACCAAGTAACTTCACTTTAATGCATTGGAGAAGGAAGGGACAGGGGAGCCTGGTGGGCTGCCGTCTATGGGGTCGCACAGAGTCGGACACGACTGAAGCGACTTAGCAGCAGCAGCAGCAGCCCCCCACCCCCCACCCCATGTCATTCTCTTTACACTAAATAAGAGTCCCACAGCTCTGAGGGTTTCATGTTTCTAACTTCAGCCCTCCAGATCCACATATTTAAACTGTGTACCTGGTATCTCTCTTTGGAAGTCCCACAGGCATCTCACAGTTGACACATGTAGATCTGAACCCTTGATCTTTCCTCGAAAATATGCTTCATCTCTAATCTTCCCCACTCTAGTATAGAGCACCCCCTCTACTCATGTCAGAAATCTAAGAGTCATATTGTTACTTTCTCATGCAAACACAACCCCTAGCCAATGCATCATCACCAAGTCCTGCTGAATCTACTTCCAAAATATATTACAAATTTTCATCTCACTCTTGGCTCCTAGCCTAAGTCACCACCATCTCTCACAATAGACTCATGCTGCACTTCTCTCTTCCTCCCTTAGCCCTTCCAGTCTTCTCACTACCCAATAGTTAGAATGATTTTTTTCATGCTAGGTCTCATTGGAAACCTAATGGGAGTTCTTAGGATAAAAGGCCTCCAAAGTCTTGCATGATAGCTCTTGCCCAACTCCACAACCCTATTTAGCTCTGCTCTGTCTATTGTTTTCTTCCCTCCATCCACAGGGACATCTTCAGTGCCCTGAATTTGCCTGCCCCTTTCAGACATGGTTTCCTCTGCTTTAGTGTTCTTTTCTTTCTGGTTCTGCCTGGCTGTTTCCTTTCTGTCTGACTGTTAACTAGTTTCAACATCACTTCCTCAAAGAGAACTTCTTTGACTCCTAAATCTAAGTGAACTCCTTTCATCATATTCTCCCAGTGTCTTGTACTTTCACAATGTGGGGCTTCTCTGCTGGCTAAGCGGTAAAGAATCCATCTGCCAGTGCCTGCCAATACAGAAGACACAGGTTCGATCCCTGGGTCAGAAAGATCCCCTGGAGAAGGAAATGGCAACCCCCTCCAGTATTCTTGCCTGGGAAATTCCACAGGCAGAAGAGCCTGGTGGGCTACAATCCATGGGGTCGCAAAAGAGTCAGATGCGACTTAGTGACTAACCAACTTTCCTAATGTAGCATCANTTCGATCCCTGGGTCAGAAAGATCCCCTGGAGAAGGAAATGGCAACCCCCTCCAGTATTCTTGCCTGGGAAATTCCACAGGCAGAAGAGCCTGGTGGGCTACAATCCATGGGGTTGCAAAAGAGTCAGATGCGACTTAGTGACTAACCAACTTTCCTAATGTAGCATCATAGTTGGAAAATAAGCAGTTTTTTTTTGTGTGTGTGTGTGAATGCTTGTTTAGTGTTTGGCTCCCTCATTAGAGTAAAAGCTCCATACAGGCAGTGATCTTGACTATCTCATTCATGACTCTGTCCCCAATACCTAGAGTGAATCTACCACAGAACTGATTGAATGACGGTTAAATGAATGAGTTATATGTGGTACAATTTTGGAATTTCAAAAGAATTTGAAAAAGTCATTAATGTTTATTCTAAATTAATCTAACCTGTATTTTTAACTTTGGCTTGCAACTGAATTCGTTATGGCATTATTTAAAACACAAAATAACTGCTTTTTGTTTTAAAAAATATACAGAGTACAAACTACTACTACTATGTAATAAATAAGTTATAATATATTATACAGTATGTCTATTGTATAATACAGAGAATATAGCCAATTTTATAACAATAAATGGAATACAGCCTTTAAAAAATTGAATTACTAAGTTGTACACCTGACATTTATATAATATTGTACATCAATTATACTTCAATAAAAAATGTACAGTGTTTATTCAGAACTATTGTGCATTGATCAAATTGTGTTTTTAGGTTTGGTTGCTGAAAGAGCTAGAAAACATTGCATGTAAAGATAAAATCTCAGAACCACTGATCTAGTTAAAAATTATTTATTTCAGAACAAATAAGAGTTGTGTAAGGTTTCTGGATACAAGCTGTGTGTCTCTGTCTTCTCTTTTTATTTTTAATTTCTTTCTTTGTTTTTTTAATTTTTACTTTCTGGCCATGACATGTGGGGTCCTAGTTCCCTGCCTAGGGATCAGATTCATGCCCCTTGCATTGGAAACGCAAATTCTTAACCATTGGACCACCAGAAAAGTCCCTTCTCCTCTTTTTATTAGGATGATATTCACTTTGGATTAAGGGTCCATCCTATTTTCTATGACCTCATCTTAACTAATTACATCTGCAATTATCCTGTTTTCAAATACAGTCATTCTGAAATTCTGGGAGCCAGGACTTGAACATATCTTTTCAATTCAATCCATCACAAGATATAATTTACATGCAGTGAAACATACAGATCTAAAATGTGTATTTTGCTGAGTTTTGACAAATGCATATACCTATTTGTATTAGTTTTCTAGTGATCCTGTAACAAGTTACCACATCTGCAATTATCCTGTTTTCAAATACAGTCATTCTGAAATTCTGGGAGCCAGGACTTGAACATATCTTTTCAATTCAATCCATCACAAGATATAATTTACATGCAGTGAAACATACAGATCTAAAATGTGTATTTTGCTGAGTTTTGACAAATGCATATACCTATTTGTATTAGTTTTCTAGTGATCCTGTAACAAGTTACCACAAACTTAATGGCTTAAACAACTCAGACTTATTGTCTTATACTTCTGTAGGTCAGAAGTGTGAGGCAGAGTTCACTGAGCTGGAATCAAGGTGTTGATTGGTACGTGTCCCTTTCTGGGTGCCCTAGAGGAGACTATCTCCTTACCTATGCCAGCTTCTAGAGACCACCCACATTCCTCATCTCATAACTCTACTTCATCTTCAAAACCAGCAATGTTACATCTCTCTGCTCTTTCTTCTATTGTCAATCCCAACCAACCCCTAGAGGCAAACGCTGTTCTGATTTCTATCACCTTCAATTAGACTTTATATAAGTGGCACTTACAGTATCTTCGCTTTTGTATATAGTTTCTGTCTCATTGCATAATATTTTTGAGGTTCATCTATGTTGTACATGTATCAGTTGCCCATTCTTTTTTCTTGTTGAATAATATTCCATGGTATGAATATACCACAATTTGTTTATACATTCTGTTTTTTGATAAACATTTGCATTTTTTTTCCCAGGTTTGGGGCAGTCATAAACTTTCGTGTACAAGTCTTTTTTGGATGCATGTTTTAATTTCTACTGGGTAAAAATCTAGGTGAATTGCTGAGTCAAGGGATAGAAATATATTTAACTTTATCGGAAACTGCCAAATTGTTTTCCCAAACTGGTTTTGCCAATTTAATCTCCCATCATTACTGTATAAGAATTCCAGCTACTCCTCATCTTTGTCAACATTTGATATAACTGATCTTTTCAATTTTAGCCATTAGGTGGGTTATATCTTTTTTTTTTTTAACTTTATTTTAGGTGGGTTATATCTTTAAAAAAAAGAAGCAAAAGTTTCCCCCTCAAACAACAAAATAAAGAATATTTCTTACAAAGTTTGCCCAAGTTTCATTACGTAAACCTTTAATAGTATATATTAGCAAGCTATTTTTATAGCCATTGTATGATTGTAACAGAGGCAGTCTTTAAAAAATAAATAACTGTTGAGGTTTAACATAACAAATGTATTGATATAGATATATCTTAGGAAATGAACCTTTTTCTCTCCTGTCAAATTTTATTCTCTTAATTGACCTGAGGCCTTGAATTAAATACTTCTGGTTTTTCAACATTCTCCCACTTCCTGAAGATGGGCTGTGTTTTATTTATTTGTCTTTCTATCTCTAGTACCTAGCACAGCACTCAGTTAAAGCTGTTGAGTGTATAAACAAGTAAATAAACATACTGATGTAAAGCATAAATATGAAAGACTGGAATTATTATATTATCATAATTATGCAGTTATAATAATCATGATTATTATACTTGTTATATGATTGTATAATAATTATTAATTATATAATTATAATATTATACAATAGCTATTAATACTTACCTCTGTTTTAATAGAAAGCCAGTTTCAAATTTGTGGTTAAATCTTAGTTTGACCTTAGCTACAAATTTGGATTGAGATAAAATATTTTTTATTCTATTTCTCATTTAAAGTGAAAAAAAATTGCTTAAGAAGAAAACTGCGTGTTTAGTTGCTTCAGTAGTGTCCAGCTCTTTGCGATCCCACGGACTGGAACCCACCAGGCTCCTCTGTCCATGGAATTCTCCAGGCAAGAATATTGGAGTGGGTTTCCATTCCCTTCTCCAGTAAGAAGAAAATTAGTATTTGTAAAAAAAAAAAAAAAAATCAGTGATTTGACGTCCATCTTCTCCTAATCCATCTATTTTCTAGCCACAAGTTTGTTTCAGGTGTGATATCTCATGACTCACAATGATTTTAAATAGCTGTTATATTTTTAGTAACCTGGAATCACCTGACTCCACAACACCAAAAGGCACGATCTTCGAGCTGTATTGAATTCTACTAGAGGTAAAAACCTCTGGATAAAATTTTCATAAGTCAAACTCAATCTAAATCCTGGTGCTCTGGGCGATACCTCCAGATCTGTGATTAGAACTCAGAGATTCTATTAAAGTTCTACAGAAATGTGTATGTGTATGTGGGTGTGAGTTTTTCAGGGAAGATTGTCCAGTTTTCATCAGATTTTCAAAAGACAAGAAATATGAACGATTACGGAGTGGAGTTTGGAGAAGGAAATGGCAACCCACTCCAGTGTTCTTGCCTGGAGAATCCCAGGGATGGGGGAGCCTGGTGGGCTGCTGTCTATGGGGTCACACAGAGTCGGACACGACTGAAGTGACTCAGCAGCAGCAACGGAGTGGAGTTAATAGGATTCATATTGTGGCTGCATTGACTGGCCAGTGATGTCAGTATGTGCATTCTGTGCGGTGTGTGGTGCAGAGTCAAGAGTGAGTTGACTCATTACATTAAGCACTTAATTCGATTGTTCTTCTTCTAAGTTGACCATTCAAGTATTTGCTGGAATAAATAAAAACAAATTCCCTGGCATAGTGCGGGTGCATCCGCAGTCATCACTGATAAAGTGGAAAGAAATTATACCACGAGGCAAATCTCTTGGTCATGGAGAGAATAACAAAAGTTCACCTCCCTGAGATCTACTATTATGTCTAGACATCAGATCATTCGGATTCGAATAGAACCCCAGGCTGCCAAAAGTTCCAATTAGCCCATGCAGATCATCTTTTTCTGTTTCCTTGAGGAGTTAGGAAATGAGACTGTCTTGCATTTCAGAAAGAGTGACCCCAAAAGGATTCCAGTCCATCAAGGAAGATAATTCCTGATGTAATAAGAATCTCTATTTATCCCTCGTAGTGTCAAGATGAGACAGACCCCAGCGGGAAACTCAAATTTTAGAACAGAGAGAAAAGAATAAAACAAACCAGTGATCACCAATCAGATTTAGAAAAGAATACAGAAGGAAACAAGAAGCAATCCTGTAGAATATAATCCTTTGGAAGATTTTCGATTAGAATGACCGAGTGGAGGCAAAGCCATCCTCAGATATAAATGGGGGGAGGAAGGGGTGGTAGAAAAAGGGAGTGGGAGGTGATTCTGAAACGTTTGCAGGAAGTACACTTTGTACAAATTTGAGAACAATCACCTAGGGTTCATGACTCTCGTTTCAAGCATAAGTCATATTTCCTTTATCGTTTATTGTTATTTCAACTCATTTTATTATGTGTGGTAGTATAAGATTTCTTATAGCAATATTGGACCGGAGGATTGCATTTTATGTGTTTAAATACAGCATTACAACCTTGCGTCCTCATCATTTTCAACCTCCCTCCCATGGCTTGTGTTCATTTCCGAGGTGGGACTCCCAGTAAAAGAATGAGTGTGCAGAGTATATTGGGATGGGATGGCCAAACTGGTCATTTGGAAACTATATTCTACTTTATTGCCAACATTATTTAATATTTTGAATATGAGTCAACTTCATCTTTAGGGGAGTTTAAAGAGCTGGCTGGGTTTTGTACCACCTTCATCAAGGTTCCCTGGTGACTTAGCTGGTAAAGAATCCGTCTGCAATGCAGGAGATCCGGGTTCAATCCCTGAGTTGGGAAGATCCTCTGGAGAAGGGAATGGCTGCCCCACTCTAGTATTCTTGGTGAAGAATTCCATGGACAGAGAAGCCTGGCGGACTACAGTCCACGGGTTGCAAAAAGTCGGACACAACCGAGCGACTAACACTAGAATTTTCTAGTAAAGAGTAAATGTTATAATGTGTTGTCCACAAGAGTCACAACACCTGAATAATAATAAGACTGAATTAATCCATTTTCATTTGTCTGTCAAATCAGACAGAAATGCCTCTGTCCATGAAATTTTCTAGGCAAGAATACTGAGGATTCTACTCCAGAGGATCTTGCTGACCCAGGGATCGAAACTGCATCTCTTGCATCTCCTGAACTGATAGGTAGATTCCTTACCACTGCAACACCTGGAAAGGCCACATATACCTTGTTGGTTATCCATTTTATATATAATAGTTTGCATATGGTAACTCCAAACTCCCACTCCATCTCACCACCTCTCCTTCCAGCAACCGCAAGTCTGGAGAGAACTTTATTCTTTGCAAGGTTGTGATTCCAAAATCAACATTTATGCTGACTTCCCACTCATTCAAATGCAGATCCTGTACTCTTAGCTACCTACATGAATGCTCCCTTTAAGTGACCCTGCAGCTCCCGAAACTCAGAATGTCTAATATTTCATGCAGAACTTAAAATTATAATACAGTCACATTATTCCTGCATTAGTCTGCCAAGACAAAAGTCTTGAAAATATTCATTCTAATGACAGTGTGGAGAATTGGGGCCATCTGTGCTCTGTGAATACAGGTGTTTATTAGTATGTGTTGTTTATTTGGCAGTACTTGCTGCTGCTGCTGCTGCTGCTAAGTCGCTTCAGTCATGTCCAACTCTGTGTGACCCCATAGATGGCAGCCCACCAGGCTCCGCCGCCCCTGGGATTCTCCAGGCAAGAACACTGGAGTGGATTACCCTTTCCTTCTCCAATGCATGAAAGTGAAAAGTGAAGTCACTGAGTCGTGTCCGACTCTTCTCGATCCCATGGACTGCAGCCTACCAGGCTCCTCCATCCATGGGATTATCCAGGCAAGTGTATTGGAGTGAGGTGCCATTACCTTCTCTGTTGGCAGTACTTATCAACATTTAAAAGATTATTAAAATTTTTAAAGGAAATATTATTTAACCTAATTCTTCTAAGAACTTAGCTTAGTGATATGTATTTGTAAATAAGTAAAAACAATTACATACAAGCATTTGCATTGCAGGAATGTTGTGTAGTTGCAGACAATAATAGCAAGGGGGTGGTTTGAGGTGGGGGAGTAATGTATATTGACAGTTTGTGGTTAGCAGTTGCAAGCTATTATATAGAGAACAGATCAACAACAAGATCTTATTGTATGGCACAAGGCACTATGTTCAATATTCTCTGATAAACAATATTGGAAAAGAATATGAAAACTAATACTGATATATGTACAACTGAGTCACTTTGCTGTACAACAGAATAACACAACATTGTAAATCAAATATACTTCGATGAAATAAATTCTAAAAAATAGGAGCAACAGCAACCTACCAAAGCAATCCCATTAAATACAGGTAAAATATTAATCAGGAAAGACTGATTAAATATAGTATGTCTATACAATGATATATGATATAGCTTTTAAAAAGAATAAGGCATCTCTGGAAAGCTATCTTAAAACTATACCATTCAAGGCAATTAAATAAGAATCTAGAGTATGATAATACTGAAAAATAAAATTACTTCACTCTTTCTTACAAATGCATCTCCTGGTTCCCCCCACTTTGTCCACATCACTCTTATGAACCTAGCTTGAAGGCTGAGAATCAGCCTTTACTTCTTTCATTTTTGCTTTGCCAAGTCCCTTTCCTTCTCTCCACTGTCGCAGCTTATTTTCCCCCCTCCGTTAAGACTGACTGCCCTGGTCCTGATTCTTTGCCACTCATTTCCTGTGAGAATCTGGGCAAGCCAGTTAAATTCCTCATATGCAAAATGGAAATAATAACCCTCATACTGCAAGGGAGGAAATACTTTAGCCCAGGCCAAGCATGTAGCTGTGTGGGGACACAGCCCTACCCATCAGCAGAAAGGCAACCTTGGATTCCTTCAGCTACCTTGGCCACACAGAGAATCTGACCTTGCCCACCAGAGGGCTCAGGACCCAGCCTCACTTAGCAGTAGGTTAGCCCTAGTCCTGAGACCCCGGGGGCCCCCCATAGCCAGCAATCTGACCCAGCCTTGCCCATCACCCTCAGTGATGCTCAGCATGACTAATCATTAGGGAAATGCAAATCAAAACCACGATGAGGTTATCACCTCACACTTGTCAGAATGGCTATTATCAAAAAGACATCAAATAAAAGGTGTTGGTAAGGATCTGGAAAAAAGGGAACCCTCATACCCTCTTGGTGGGAATGTAAATCAGTACAGCTACTATTGAAAACAGCATGGAGATTGATCAATAAACTAAACGTAGAACTACCATGCAATCCAGGATTTCACTTTTGGGTTTTTATCTGAAGAAAATGAAAACACTAATTTGAAAAGATATATGCACCCCTATATTCATTATAGCATTGTTTACAATAGCCAAGATACAGAAGCAACGCTTAGTGTCCATCAATAGGTGAATTGGACAAAGAAGATATGGTCCGTATATATAATGGAATTCTACTCAGCCATTTAAAAAAGTGAAATCTTATCATTGTGAAAACATGAAATTAGTCAGACAGAAAAAGACAAATACTGTATGGCTTATATGTGGAATCTAAAAAAACAAAACAGAAGAACAAATGAAACAACTATACAGAAATGGAATCATAGATACAGAGAATAAAGTGTTTGTTAGAAGGGAGAAAATTGGGGGGAGGAGAGAAATAGGGGAAGGGAATTAAGAGGTACAAGTTTTCAGTTACAAAATAAATGAGTCACAAGTCTGAAATGTTAGCAATTTAGTCAATAATTATGTAATTTTTTGTACAGTAACAGATGACTAGACTTATGGTGATAATTTTGAAATGTATACCAGAAACTAATATAATGTTGTAAGTTGATTGTGCTTCAAAAACAAATAAGCAAACTCATAGAAAAAGAGATCAGATTTGGGGCTACCAGAAGTGGGGGTGGGAGGAAATTGAATTGGATGAAGGTAGTTAAAAGGGACAAACTTCCGTTTATAAGATAAATAAGTATTAGGTATGTAATAACACACTAAATATAATTAATATTGCTGTGCGTTATATATGAAGGTGTTTTTAGAGAGTAAATCATGAATTCTCATCACAAGGAAAATTTTTTTCCTATTTCTTTAATGTTGTAGCTACACGAGATAATAAATGTTCGCTACACTTACTGTGGTCATCATTTTGTGATGTATGCAAGTCACATCATTTGCTGTATCCCTTAAACTGATACATCATCTCAATAAAACTAGAAGGAAAAAAATCTTGCTTTATTGTATCTATCTCATGTTCTTTTAAA
>SJYX01001165.1:85124-100595 GCA_006410675.1 Oreotragus oreotragus | reverse complement strand
TTATCAAAAAGACATCAAATAAAAGGTGTTGGTAAGGATCTGGAAAAAAGGGAACCCTCATACCCTCTTGGTGGGAATGTAAATCAGTACAGCTACTATTGAAAACAGCATGGAGATTGATCAATAAACTAAACGTAGAACTACCATGCAATCCAGGATTTCACTTTTGGGTTTTTATCTGAAGAAAATGAAAACACTAATTTGAAAAGATATATGCACCCCTATATTCATTATAGCATTGTTTACAATAGCCAAGATACAGAAGCAACGCTTAGTGTCCATCAATAGGTGAATTGGACAAAGAAGATATGGTCCGTATATATAATGGAATTCTACTCAGCCATTTAAAAAAGTGAAATCTTATCATTGTGAAAACATGAAATTAGTCAGACAGAAAAAGACAAATACTGTATGGCTTATATGTGGAATCTAAAAAAACAAAACAGAAGAACAAATGAAACAACTATACAGAAATGGAATCATAGATACAGAGAATAAAGTGTTTGTTAGAAGGGAGAAAATTGGGGGGAGGAGAGAAATAGGGGAAGGGAATTAAGAGGTACAAGTTTTCAGTTACAAAATAAATGAGTCACAAGTCTGAAATGTTAGCAATTTAGTCAATAATTATGTAATTTTTTGTACAGTAACAGATGACTAGACTTATGGTGATAATTTTGAAATGTATACCAGAAACTAATATAATGTTGTAAGTTGATTGTGCTTCAAAAACAAATAAGCAAACTCATAGAAAAAGAGATCAGATTTGGGGCTACCAGAAGTGGGGGTGGGAGGAAATTGAATTGGATGAAGGTAGTTAAAAGGGACAAACTTCCGTTTATAAGATAAATAAGTATTAGGTATGTAATAACACACTAAATATAATTAATATTGCTGTGCGTTATATATGAAGGTGTTTTTAGAGAGTAAATCATGAATTCTCATCACAAGGAAAATTTTTTTCCTATTTCTTTAATGTTGTAGCTACACGAGATAATAAATGTTCGCTACACTTACTGTGGTCATCATTTTGTGATGTATGCAAGTCACATCATTTGCTGTATCCCTTAAACTGATACATCATCTCAATAAAACTAGAAGGAAAAAAATCTTGCTTTATTGTATCTATCTCATGTTCTTTTAAAGTTCCCCTTAATTTGGCCCTAGTCAATCCACTTCTATAGTGTCCTTCTCAGGTTCATCTTCTATTTTTATTTCCTGTGGCACCAAGTTACATATGCACATGGTAAAAAAAAAAATATATATATATATATACATTTGATGGAAATATACAGAATAAAAATGCTAGTCCCCTTCCACCACCCCAAATTTACTTGTTAACAAACAAAGCCAATCAAGAGATAGTAAAGATGGAATTTTTCATTATTGATAGCTTTAGATAAGAGGAGAAACTATAAGAAGCTTTTACCTTTTGTATCTGTTTAAATAGCACTGACCTTTGAAGATTTTTAAAGGGTTTTATGGATGTGATGCAAACATCCCATTTTTCCTCCACATGTGCTCATGGCAGAGGCAGACGTGGCTATTTCTATTGCGCAACAGAGGACCCAGTAGCAGGTAAATGAATGAAGCAGAGAAGCTTTATAGGGGAGGTTCTCAAAAGCAACCAACGCTTGAGTGAAAGGAGATACCATCTGGTGTGACCATGTATTTAAGATCTCAGGTTCTCTCTCCCTTCCTCATGCCCCCCTCACTAGAGGGGGTGAGAACCTCACATGAGGGGAGTTCTCTCTCCCCACCTCATGCTCCCCATTCTAGGGTGTGAGGCTTAGCTCATTTCTCAGGAGCCTCTCTGTCTCCTGAGTCCCAAGAACAGTCATTTCTAGGCATGCTCAACTGTTCTGTCAGAGCCTCCCTGCTCATCTTGCCAAAATTCTCCATAGGACTTCATGAATAAAAACAAATCTTATACTTTGATTATTGGACTGCATTGGCAACTGATTTATGTACACATTGTATATAGGGATATAATTCAGAATTGATTAGATGTGATACTGGGGTCATTTCTTTCAAAGAAAAAAACAATGTATAGCATGAGGCATCTGGTTACAAGCATAACCCTGCTCTTGCAGCATTGTTCCTATGAGAAAATCAGATTTGAGTCACAATCTGATGATTTATTATGCCTTTCTGAACAAAACAGCCCATTGTAAGTTTAAGAACTGCTTCTTCTAGTATGGTTAGTATTTATCACCATTGGATGTTTTTTGAGCTCATTATGAAGAGATTGAATAGGCAAGTACTGCCAACTTTACTGCGTTCCTTACCATGTAATCAACATATTAGAAACAGATGGAAAGAACGCATAAATCATGGGCAACTGGGTATGAAAGGGAAGGAAAAATGACTTCTTTTATTGAAAAAGGTCTTTTCTTGACAAAATCCACTAGTCCTAATTAATAATTGACTTTGCTCCATTGCTCTATTTCTCAAAATAGGAAACAGGACTCCTGTCGGCTTTTCTCTTTTGTTCCAGGAACATTAAAATGTATTTTACCGTTGCACATTTCTGATCTAAGCTAACCCAGCACATATCACGGCCGTGATCAGAGGGCGACTACTGTGAACCACAGAGACATAACTGTTAGCTCAAAAATTATTTAGCTTACATTTAATTTAAACTTGCTATCAACCCCAAACATCATCTTCTACCTCTTTGAACATTTATAGAGCTTTGAAAAAATTCCAAATTGTGTTTGGTCTCACTGGCTTCTCTTTTCACTCTCAAACATAGTGTTGTCATAAAAGAAGTTTTGACTGTGGTCCCTTTCCAAAGGCATGCTATCTTAATAGATATTCAATGAGGAACATGAAGGGCTTTCCTGGTGGTCTGGTGGTTAAGATTCCGTTCTTTCCACTGCATGGGGTGCAGGGTGACCCCTAGTTGGGGAACTAAGATCCCTCATGCCTCAGGTGGGAGGGGCAAAGGGGAAAAAAAGAAGGCTATTAAGTGAGACCAGGCTCAGAGATGAAGGTTAGGAACACTTTGTTAAACTTGCCTGCCTGCAAATGTTCATTTCTGTCTTTATTCTTTCTTTCCTTGTTAACTTGAGAAAATTTATTTTCTCCTATTCAGGTTTTTAGCAATGGCACCCCACTCCAGTGTTCTTGCCTGGAGAATCCCAGGGACGGGGGAGCCTGGTGGGCTGCCATCTATGTGGTCGCACAGAGTTGGACACAACTGAAGCGACTTAGCAGCAGCAGCAGATTTTTAGACATTTTCTTTCTCTGTGTCTGTATAGGGAAAAATTTGACATTCAAGAGTGTGAACTGGACATCCCCATATCTATTGAGAGTTTCATGGGTACCAGATTCAAGATCTGCGGCTCATTTAACAGAATCAGAATCTCACTATTTGGGTGCAATTTTCTAAAAAGTTTGCTAAGATTTGTCTTTTATTATCCAGTGTTGTATCTCACAATTCAAAATTGTTTGAATGCCTAAAATGTGCCTTTGTCTCAACATTTGCCCATATCTATTATAATTCAATATTTTATTTATGAGAATAAAATAATATTTTAAAATTTAAAAGAAATTATGTAAGTGATCATCCTTATCTATGTTCTTATGTATTTTGTCAAACCTAAAGGACTAGTAGTGATAGATGATTTTCCTTGACAATGATTCATGCACCTTAGAGGGCCAGGGAATTATCTTCCTTTCCTTTTTTCTTGCTGGGGAGACTTGAGATGTGATGGTGCGCTGGTCTGGTGCAGCAGCTACTTTAGGGAAGTAGAACAAGATGGAAGGAGTCCAGGTTCCTGATACCATAACAAGACTGCATCAGCCCCAATAACATCCTTAGTTTTATATTGAATGATGCCACTTTATAATTGTACAGCTTATCCAGGTAAAAAACAAAGTTTGATTCAGTAATCCATGCTGTTCAAATCATCTTAAAAAATTCTATGGTTGGAGTTTCAGCTAATAAGGAGCCTGTGTTGCAACTAGGATTAATAACTAGTGAGTATCCCATCCTCTACCCCTGAATATTTTTTTTTTTCTTTTTGCCATGACTCCAATTTCAAATCACCTGTCTCACTGTTCTTGTAGTTCAGACTATGAAAAAACTGTATTCCCAAACTATAAAATCCTGTATTCCCACTTTTTGGTTAGGAAAATACTATGCAGTTACTGAAGCAGATAACTCTTGGCTGCAAATTATAGAAACCCCAAGTCAAATAGGTTTTATCCTAAAAAAAAATGTAACAGCCCATGTAGTTGGAAAATTCAGAGTAGGATTCAGTTAAGATTTGGTCTGGCTTCATCTGTTTGGCTCTGGTGTCCTTCTTCATCAGGTTAGATTTTCCTTACGAGAACTGAAGTAGAGACTACTCAACTGTAGTAGCACTTTTAGCTGGATCCATGATGACCCTGCCATAGCTACTTTTCCAAGCCCCCTGGTAGCTGGATGTGACTACATGAACAGACCAGATCTGGCCAACAGGATATGAGCAGAAGGGATGTAAGTGATTTCTCAGTCTTACTTTTAGAAGTGGAGGTGGGGAAGCGGATAGATACTTCTTCATGGTAACAAGTCACTGAATTAATACAGAGGAAGGCAACATTTGTGAGGGCAAAACTGTCTTGAATCCTACAGAACATGACAGAATCAGAGGAAAGGATCCTGGGTTCCTGAAACTGGAACTTCCATGAAAGTTTTGACCTGCTTATGCCTTAACTAAAATATGGGGTATTTTGTTTATTCCAGTGGGCCCCAATGTTTTTGGCACCAGAAACTGGTTTCATGGAAGATGGTTTTTCCACAAATGTGGGTGGGGTGGAGATGGTCTCGGGATTAATTCAAGTAATTATGTTTATTGTGCACTTTATTTCTATTATTACTACATCAGCTCCACCTCAGATCATCAGGCATTAGATCCCAGAGGTTGCAGATCCATGGTTTATACCATTATTGTTATTATTTTGAGCAGCCATCTAGAATCCCTGGGATCCCTGAGACCATTTTAGTGAATCTCTGAGGTCAAGTCTATTTTTGTAATAATGCTGTTGCAGGCTGAATAATGAGTCCCCCAAAGAAGTTGATATTTTAATGCTTAGAACCTGTGACTATGTTACTTTACGTGACCGAAGGGATTTTGCAGCTGTTATTAAGTTAAGGCTGTTAAGCTGAGGCAGTGACTTTGGATTACCCAGGTGGGATATATACGTAATCACTGAGGGCTATAAGAGAACAGAGTCACATGAGAAGCCATGATGAGGCGGATCTGCTGGCTTTGGAGAAGGGAGAAAGGAGCCACAGGCCAGGCAATGTGGGCAGCCTCTAGAAGGTGGCAAAGGTAAGGAAATGGAGTGTCCACTAGAGCAGCAGTCCCCAACTTTTTTGGCACAAATTTTGTGGAAAATAATTTTTTTCATGGACGGAGGTGTGGAGCAGGGGAAGGTCCGGGTAATAATGCGAACAATAGGGGGTATGGTGCAGGCAGTAATATGCCAGTGATGGTTCAGGTCGCTGCTTGCCTCCTGCTCTGCAGCTGGATTCCTAACCAGGAGCTGGGGAGCCCTGAGCCTCAAGAAGTTACCGTCCCTGATGACATTGTGTTTTTAGCCCAGCAAAACTGATTTTGGACTTAGTAGAAGGTAAAATTTATCATTTTAAGCAACTAAGTTTATGTTGTTACAGTAACCACAGGAAACTGACACAAATGCTTGGACATTATTTGCCTTTATCCCAAACAAAGAGTGAAGTTTTCTGGAGGATAGACATCTTATCAGTCTGAGCGCATCAGCTATGAGAATCCAGCTGTCTTTCATTAAGCTGAATACTAAAGAGGTTTTAAAAATACCATTCTTTTCACTAATTTTTTTGTTTTGGAAATTTCATTTTTTTTAAGTTTAAAACTATGATCTTTACATTAATCTCGAAGAAATTTTTTTTATTATTTACATGAGTTAATAGTTCTCAAATTCTCAGTTTTAATTTATAATACAGTGTATACTGATAAATGTAATCCACATACATAAAAACTCTCATAAAAAAGCTCTTTGTGGTTCTCAGTTTTTAAGGATGCAAAATGGTCCTTAAATCAAAAAATATTGAGACCCACTGCTGCTGCTGCTAAGTCGCTTCAGTCGTGTCCGACTGTGCGACCCCATAGACAGCAGCCCACCAGGCTCCCCCGTCTCTAATAGATCCTAAATAATATAGTACCAAAATTGGCTGGTGCAATTTTAAATCACAAGTTCATTCACTATACTATACAAAGAAAAGAGAGAACTTTTCCCCAAAAACATCAGATAGAAGCCCCAACTTTTATTCTGGTTGAACCAACTTAGGATCTCTGCCTACTCTTAAAACCAATCACTCTGGGAAGGGGCTGATTTACTTTGATGCATTCTGGGGTCGCACAGAGTCAGACACGACTGAAGGGACTTAGCAGCAGCAGCAGCAGCATTCAGTAATCAGGACCCATGCCTGGGGTTGGGCTTAATTCCACTTAAAATGTGTGGTCGCTACTCACTGGGAGAAAGGGACATACGGATGCTAGGAAGACAGCCAACAATATTTATCATAATTACCATAGAAAATAATAATGACAATGATAGCAAACCTGTAGCACTTCCTGCCAGGCTCTGTTCTAAGCCTCAATTCTCATAGCTGCTCACTGAGAAAGGTACTGTTATTTATTATATAGATAACATATAAACAGATTATACACCCTCTGTCCCCACTTCAGCCAAGAAATATACTTGGAGAATGTTAAAACATTTCACTTTCCTAAGATTTTGACCAAACCTTTACCATTAGCATATACTGGCAGTAAAATGTGATGGTTCAGAGCACAGGCTGTGGGGTTGGACAAATTTACTCACACTGTGCCCAGACTGATGATGAAAAATAACCTACTTGAGATCCTCGATAACCCCTCCCGATTAACCTATAACCTGTATGCTAGCCTTGATAACCTCCTATAGTATACATATTAGTGGGGAAAATTCTGCTTTGCATGCAAAAGAACTATTTTAGTCTCGTTGAAGAGTGTCTTTAGACTTACACATCCTGTTTCTTTGGGAACAGTGCTCAGTCTCTCAGACTTCTATCACCCTCTTCCAGATGGTGCTAAGTCTCTGGGTGACTGGGTGTGGAGTGTAAGGGAGTGTCTGTAATGGAGAAGGGGACCTCAGAGCCACAGCCTGGACTGGCAACTGCTAAGGGTGATGGACCAGCACCCCAGTACTCCGCCAGTGTCTGGGGCTGAAGTCGGGGAGGGGTCTTCTCTCTCGGCTTGGTTTGGCCGCCCTTACCACAGCTGACACCTGGACCCTGCCTTGGTTTTCACTGGGCCAGAGGGGCCTTTGCACAGCAACACTTGGACAATTCCTCAACCAGTCTCTAAACTCATATCCATAACACGCATCCCTGTCCCCCAGCCCCCAAAATATCATGTGTGAACTGACAACCTTGTGGAAAGTGGAGTGGGGCCTCCCTGCTGTCTAACTGCGCCACCTCCTGACTTTATGTCAACATGGTGGCCTCCACGCGGCTGCAGGCCAATTCATAGGCAGTTCCACCTCTCAGCGCTTTCAGCAGAAAGCAGAAACTCCTCACATCCAGGCTTTCTCTTCACCTTATCTACTGTTACTCTTCTCATAGGGGCGTTGGCCCAGAGAGGGAAGATTGTTGTTGTTCAGTCACTAAGTTATGTCTGACTGTTTGAAACCCCATGGACTGCAGCACGCCACGCTGCCTGTCATTCACTATTTCCTGGGATTTATTCAGATTCATGTCCATTGAATGGATGATGCTAGCCAACCATCTCATCCTCTGCTACCCACCTTCTCCTCTTGTTTTCAATCTTTCCCAGCTTCAGGGTCTTTTGCAGCATCTCTCCCTGACTCTCTAACTCTGCTTTTCTCTCCACAGGCTACTGAGAGAAGAGACAGGAGGCTTTTCTGATTTACCTACACCTCTGTTAAAGTTGTGCTTACGTCTTCCAGATACGGTTCTTGAAGAGGTAAGGTAATTTAGAAAAATACTTTTCTCTTGGCAAAGTCTGCCTTTAAGCCTGTTCTGCTAAGGAATTGAAAATCTGATTTTGGGGTATTGAAAGCTGAATTTTAACTCTCTCTCTTTTTTTTTTTTTTTGACTTCTTTCTGGTATAACAGTCCCAAACTCACATTCTCACCTGCTCCCTGACTCATTCATGCCCTTGATAAGCCCTAGGTACTGTAGGAGGAACGTTGTATACATGTGAGAGAAAAGTATTCAACATGAAAATATATATGCAGGGGGAGAAAGGACACAGTCATACAGTTAATAAGATTATCCCAGGACATGGATAAACCTAGCTTAGAACCCTGACTGTTACCTATGAGTTATGTGCCCTTGGGTAGGTTGACATCTCTAGGTTTTGGCTCCTGTATTCGTTGTGCAGAGAAAACCACAGTATCTACCTTATAGATTTGTTGTGAGGGTAATACTAATTATTACTGTATTATTAGTGCATATGTTTATCACTTTATGGAACTCATAGTAGGTGTTCCATAAATGTTTATTAGTTTATTTAATGTTTATTATATTATTAGTGGACATGCTTATCACTTGTTTGCCAATCCCATTTATGTACTCATCCTGTACTTGGCCCGTGAGCATACATGCTGGTGATTCTATACATATTGTTCTTGAATTAACCATGTAGTGTCAGCTCAGGATTAGGTTAAGTTGATACCATAAGAAAATATTACTCAGTGATTTGTTAAACCACTTTTTCAAGCATTTTGCTTCCTAACAGTTCCTTACAGTTCTTAGAGACTGTGCATAATGACATTTCTGCATCTTTGGGGACATCTTTGTCAGGTGGAGGTGGTCGTACTCCTCTTGGAGCTGTGGAGAAGCTAGAATGGAAAGAAAAGGAGGAAAAAGGAAGAAATGGAGGGAGGTAGAAAGGGAAGTAGAAAAGGAGGCAGACACAAGCTGCATAATCTATTACAATCTTTGGTACTAGCTTGATTGACAAATATGAAGACTGCTGTAATCCTTATGTAGAAACAGCCTTCTACACATAATGTGTGAAGGCAGTGTGGTTACTCTGGGAATCTTTAATGGACAATTTAGATGTTTACATAATTTATTCAACTAACATTTTCCAAGTTTCTATAAAATAGGCATGAAATTATGATTCTGTGACTAACACAGACCTGTTTTGTGCACTAAGAAAAGTGTTTTTGATGCACAACCGTATACCCATAAGGAGCTGATGTGGGCAACCGCATATACCAGGGTTCAGCACACTTTTTGCAAAGGAGCAGATAATAAATAGTTTCGGCTTTGCGGACCATAGCGTCTCCGTTACAAATGCTCAGTTCTGCTGTGGGAGCTGAAAGCAGCCACAGACAATATGCAAATAAACAAGCATAGCTGTATACCAATAAAACTATTGATGAGTACCAACATTTGAATGTCATGTAATTTTCACTTGTGACAAAATATTCAGTTCAGTTCGGTTGCTAAGTCTTGTCCAACTCTGCAACCGCATGGACTGCAGCACGCCAGGCCTCCCTGTCCATCACTAACTCCTGGAGTTTACTCAAACTCATGTCCATTGAGTCAGTGATGCCATCCAATCATCTCATCCTCTGTCATCCCCTTCTCCTCCCACCTTCAATCTTTCCCACCATCAGGGTCTTTTCAAATGAGTCATTTCTTTGCATCAGGTGGCCAAAGTATTGGAGTTTCAGCTTCAATATTCATCAGTCCTTCCGATGAATATTCAGGACTGATCTCCTTTAGGATTGACTGGTTGGATCTCCTTGCAGTCCAAGGGACTCTCAAGAGTCTTCTCCAACACCACAGTTCAAAAGCATCGATTCTTCGGCGCTCAGCTTTCTTTATAGTCCAACTCTCACATCCATACATGACTACTGGAAAAACCATAGCTTTGACTAGATGGACCTTTGTTGGCCAAGTAACGTCTCTGTTTTTTAATGTGCTGTCTAATTTGGCCATAGCTTTTCTTCCAAGGAGCAAGCGTCTTTTAAATTCATGGCTGTAGTCACCATCTGCAGTGATTTTGGAGTCCAAAAAAATAAAATCTCTCACTCTTTCCCATTGTGTCCCCATCTATTTGCCATGAAGTGATGGGACCGGATGCCCTGATCTTAGTTTTCTGATTGCTGAGTTTTAAGCCAAATTTTCATACTCCTCTTTCACTTTCATCAAAAGGCTCTTTAGTTTGTCTTCACTTTCTGCCATAAGGATTGTTTATTTCAATCTGTGATAGTTTATCTTTCATGACCTTGAGACTTTTAAAGCATTCTGGTCAGTTATTCAGAGCATCCCTTGGTTTGGTTTGTCTGATATTTTCTGATATTGTTTGATATTAGGCTTAGATGGAGGTTATGCATCATTGGGAAAACTACATAGAAGTAATGTCTCTTCCTGTATCATACTGGGGTACATGATACAGATACATCTTATCATTGATAACATTAACCTTGATCATGAGGTTAAGATGGTATCTTCCAGGTTTCTCCACTGTACAATTAACATTTAGTTTCTGTTTTTGTCTTCATAATGAATAACTTTTTGTTGGGATTGGGAAGGAGATAATTTGGGACTATGCAAATATCTTGTTTCTTCTTGACCTGCACATGCTAATTTAGTATCAATTTATGGATCTTGCCTATGGTATAAATAATAGTATTTATTACTCTGATATTCTAATGATGATTTTCTATTTCCCTCATTTCTCCTACAATATTAGTTGAAATCTTCTGTAAGGAAGAGCTAGTCCTTCTCCTCTATTTCTTCAATTATCCAAGTATTTATATCAGTATTGACTCACCTGCTTTTATTCTTTGGGTTATAAACTGATTATTTTAAACTATTTTCTATAGTAATTTTCAAATGGAGAATTTTCATGAATCCTGAGAGAAAAGATATTTTCTCATTTGCTATTATATATCTTAGTGTTCTTTAGAGGAGCTAAGTAAAATTTAAATCACTGAGAAGTAAAGAATAGACCATACAGGGAAGTGGCTTTAAGAGCAACACTCTGAAATCATACTTCCCAGGTTCCAATTCAGGCTGTGCTCTCTGACTTTCAACAAGCTGTTTACCCACTGCTCTGCTTTAATCACTTGTAAGTGAGCGTGTATAGAAAACAAACTTATGATTATCAAATGGGAAAGGGAGGGAGATAAATTAGGAGTTTAGGATTAACATATATACACTACTATATATAAAATAGATAACCAACAAGGACCTATTATATAGTACAGGGAACTATTGTCAGTATCTTGTAGTTTAATGTAATTTAACTTCTAATTTTGATGAAGTCCAGCTTATTTATAATGGAAAAGAGTCTAAAAAATATGTGTGTATATATATATATTTGAATCACTTTGCTGTACATCTGAAACTAACACAACATTGTAAATCAAATATATTTCAATAAAAAATTTAAAAACAGGCAAATAAAACAAATAAAAGTGAGTTTGTAAATAATATCTACCTAATAGGATATTTGACAGGGTAAAAGAAGATATTATATGGATAATATTTAATGTAATGCCTGAGTGTAAAATAAATGCTTGACAAATGTTTTCACTAGTTAGAAAAAATAGCTGAAGGAATGATGAATCCTTTCTCATGACTGAACCAGAAATAAGGAAGGAAGGGATTGCTGGAAATCTTTCTTAGATTGGCCCCATATCTTGCTTATGTTCTGCTGTCCTTCTTTATGCACTCAGTAAAAATCAGACTGAGCATTTGTCCTAAGACAGAAATGGTATGGACTTAACAGAAGCAGAAGATATTAAGAGGAGGTGGCAACAATACACAGAAGAACTATACAAAAAAGATCTTCATGACCCAGATAACCACAATGGTGTGATCACTCACCTAGAGCCAGACATCCTGAAGTGTGAAGTCAAGTGGGCCTTAGGAAGCATCACTACAAACAAAGCTAGTAGAGGTGATGGAGGAGAAGGAAATGGCAACCCACTCCAGTGTTCTTGCCTGGAGAATCCCAGGGATGGCAGAGGCTGGTGGGCTGCCATCTATGGGGTTGCACAGAGTTGAACACGACTGAAGTGACTTAGCAGCAGCAGCAGCAGAGGTGATGGAATTCCAGTTGAGCTATTTCAAATCCTGAAAGATGATGTTGTTAAAGTGATGCACTCAATATGCCAGCAAATTTGGAAAACTCAGCAGTGAGCTTTCAGGCCATAGGACTGAAAAAGGACTGGAAAAGTTCAGTTTTCATTCCAATCCCAAAGAAAGGCAATGCCAAAAAATATTCAAACTGCCACAGAATTGCACTCATCTCACATGCTAATAAAATAATGCTCAAAATTCCCCAAGCCAGGCTTCAACAGTATGTGAACTGTGAAATTCCAGATGTTCAAGCTGAATTTAGAAAAGGCAGAGGAACCAGATATCAAATTGCCAACATCCATTGGATCATCAAAGAAGCAAGAGAGTTCAAGAAAAACATCTACTTCTGCTTTATTGACTACGCCAAAGCCTTTGACTGTGTAGATCACAAAAAACTGGAAAATTCTTCAAGAGATGGGAATACCAGACCACCTGACCTGCCTCCTAAGAAATCTGTATGCAGGTCAAGAAGCAGCAGTTAGAATGGGACATGGAACGACAGACTGGTTCCAAATAGGAAAAGAAGTACGTCAAGGCTGTGTATTGTCACCCTGCTTATTTAACTTATATGCAGAGTACATCATGTGAAATGCCGGACTGGATGAAGCACAAGCTGGAATCAAGATTGCCAGGAGAAATATCAATAATCTCAGATACACAGGTGACACCACCCTTATGGCAGAAAGCAAAGAGGACCTAAAGAGCCCTGTGATGAAAATGAAAGAAGAGCATGAAAAAGCTGGCTTTTAAAACTCAACATTCAGAAAACTAAGATCATGGCATCTGGTCCCATCACTTCATGGCAAATAGATGGGGAAACAGTGTCAGACTTTATTTTTCGGGGCTCCAAAATTACTGCAGGTGGTGACTGCAGCCGTGAAAGTAAAAGATGCTTACTCCTTGGAAGAAAAGCTATGACCAATCTAGACAGCAAACTAAAAAGCAGAGACGTTACTTTGCCAACAAAGGTCCATCTAGTCAAAGCTATGGTTTTTCCAGTAGTCATGTATAGATGTGAGAGTTGGACTATAAAGAAAGCTGAACGCTGAAGAATTGATGCTTTTGAACTGTGGTGTTGGAGAAGACTCTGGAGAATCCCTTGGACTGCAAAGGAGATCAAACCAGTCCATCCTAAAGGAAATTAGTCCTGAATATTCATCAGAAGGACTGATGCTGGAGCTGAAAGTCCAATACTTTGGCCACCGGACGCAAAGAACTAACTCCTTGGAAAAGACCCTGACAGTAGGAAAGACTGAAGGTGGAAGGAGAAGGGGACAACAGAGGATGATGATGGTGATGATGGTTGGCAACAGTTGGTGATGATGTATGGCATCACCAACTCAATGGACATGAGTTTTAGCAAACTCCAGGAGTTGGTGATGGACGGGAAGGTGGGCATGGTGCAGTCCATGGGGTCTCAAAGAGTCGAAAAGGACTTCCCAACTGAACTGAACTATTTTTAAAACTTTGCTGAACTAGACCTGACTTTGAGCAGTTGAGAAAATTATACAATTAAAAACAAGTAAGAATCTGTCTTCAGTGCTCAGCCCTCCTCTATAGCAGCTCTTCTTCCCTGTGGCTCCAATACCCCAACCCTTAAGCAATGAAACTTCTGTGTGTTTATTTGGTGACAGAAGCAGACACTACCCTTCTCCTGCCACCCCACCCATTGCCAGTTTGGAATATTATGCTTTCATTCTTTTGTCAAGTCAACAAATTCTTATCTCTACCAGCCTCTATATTCAATCCCTCTATTCTTTCCTAAGGTTTTTCATGCCATTTTATGACATCATTATTTCTCAGTGTAATTAGAAATTTGGGGGTTCCAAATTAAAATATTTGTAAAAGGTTTCTAATTTTGATGAAGTCCAATTTAGCTATTTTTTCTTTTGTTGTTTATGCCTTAAATGTCACATCTATAAATCCATTGCCAAATCCAGGGTTATAAAGAGCTATCCTTGAGTTTTTTCTGTTTGTAGTTTTAGCTGTTACATATAGGTCTTTGGTTATTTTGTGTAAAATTTTTATGTGGTGTAAGGTAAGGTCCAACTTCGTTTTCTCACCTATGGAAATCCAGTTGTACCAGCATTTTTTGTTGAAAAGACTTTTTTCCCCATTGGAAGATCTTGAAACCCTTTCTTGAAACCCAAAAATCAACAGGCCTTGCCTTAAATATATTGTTCATGTCTAAATTCTTGTACTTTCTCTACCCAGACCAGAGGGACATGGGAACTTCATCTTCAAACACACACACACACACACACGCACCACACACCCCACACCCCCCACACACCCCCATTTCTGGTTTAACAGTGAAGTTTATCTGTTGTACTTCCAATTATATCTCTGGTCTGTGCACTTCTCTCCTTACCAGGGGCTATCACTTTAGTCCAAGCCAGCTGCAGCTCTCCCTGGGCCCCTCCAGTGGCCTCCCCACATACCTTCCCTCTCCTTTCTCGACTGTTCCAATCAGTCTTCATATCAGCAGGCAGAGACAACTTCTAAAAGTAAAATATGGTCATTTAATCACTGGCCTTAAATTCTTAGTGCTTCAAGGATAAATTCAAAATTGTTAAGACAGGCCCAAAGCCTGCATGATGTGTCCTGCCAACATCTTCCCTCTCTTGCCTCTAGATAATTACATTCCAGCCTCTCTGGATCCTGTTTCTTGAATTCACCAAGCGCTTTACAGTGCAAAAAAACCTGTGCATATATTGTTCCCTCTGCCTAGAATAATTGCACCCCACCTCCGACTCTTCACTCTCCAGTTATCCATCCTTTGATCTCAGCTTACGATGTTATTTCCATAGAGAAGCACTTGCTGATCTGCACTCCTTTTTCTTTCTTGTTGATCCTTGCTCTTTCCTTTCTTGACCTTGATTACACTCTGTAATTATGTATTTGCATAACTCTGTAATAGCTGCCCCTCTTTCTTTGGGCTCAGTGTGTGGCTTGATATTCTTAGTTCCCCGACCAGGAATTGAACCCATGATGCCTGCAGTGGAATCTGGAATGCTAATCACTGACCTGCCAAGGAAGTCCCAATATCTGCCCTTTTTAAAATGCTTATTTCTTAAAAGCAAAAATAAACAAATAGGATCTAATTAAAATTAAAAGCTTCTGCACAACAAAGGAAACTATACGCAAGGTGAAAAACAGCCTTTGGAATGGGAGAAAATAATAGCAAATGAAGCAACTGACAAACAACTAATCTCAAAAATATACAAGCAACTTATGCAGCTCAATTCCAGAAAAATAAATGACCCAATCAAAAAACAGGCCAAAGAACTAAATAGACATTTCTCCAAAGAAGACATACGCATGAAAAGATGCT
>SJYX01001165.1:57368-82409 GCA_006410675.1 Oreotragus oreotragus | reverse complement strand
AGAAAGAAAAACACCAATACAGTATACTAAGACATATATATGGAATTTAGAAAGATGGTAATGATAACCCTGTATGCAAGACAGCAAAAGAGACATAGATGTAAAGAACAGACTTTTGGACTCTGTGGGAGAGGGAGAGGGTGGGATGATTTGGGAGAATGGCATTGAAACATGTATACTATCATGTAAGAAATGAATCGCTAGTCTATGTTAGATACAGGATACAGGATGCTTGGGGCTGGTGCACTGGGATGACCCAGAGAGATGATATGGGGAGGGAGGTGGGAGGGGGGTTCAGGGTTGGGAACTCATGTACACCTGTGGTGGATTCATGTCAATGTATGGCAAAACCAATACAGTATTGTAAAGTAAAAAAAATAAATAAATAAAATGAAATATGTAAAGTAAAAAAAATAATAAAATGCTTATTTCTTTCACTAGAGTATAAGTTCTATGAGACAAGTCATGTTTGTTTTGTGTTGTCACTGTACTTCCTGTGTAGTATCTGGTATATAATAATAAATGCTTTGTTGAGTGAATAAACAGGCAATATCTGTAAGATGAGAATGTTGAATTCTGTTTATGACCTAGTCATCCAGTAAACAAGTATTGAATTTCTATTAGTGCTGGGAACAAAGAAAGAATAAAACACATCCTCTACCTGTTCTGAAGTCCCAGACTATTGGGACAGCGTAGTGGCCTAAATGTTGGTCCCCAAAATATTAGACCCAAATTCTTAAACCTTTCAGTGTTAACTTATTTAAAAAAAACAGTCTTTGCAGATATGATTAAGAATCCTGAGATTGGGGAGATTAGCCTGGATTGTCCAGGTGAGGTGAGCCATCACATTATCCTTATAAGAGGGAAGTAGAGAGAGATCTTACAACACACACAGAGGAGAAGGTGGAGGCAGGGATTAAAGTGATGTGGCCACAAGCCAAGGGATGGCAGCGGCCCCCAGAAGGTGAAAGAGGCAAGGAACACATTCTCCTCTAGAACTCCTGGAGACAGTGTGGCCCTGCTGACACCTATCTTAGTCCAGGTATATGTGCCTGGCCCCAAGAATTGTGAGAGAGTACACCTCTGTTGCATTAAGCCACCCAGTCTGTGATAATCTGGTACAGCAGCCCCAGGAAACCAATATAAAGGTGACAAAAGTAAATAAATCCTTGAAAAACAGCATCTTATGTGGAGACCCAGGTGGTGTATGTTTGCAGAGAAAAGAGCTGTCTGGGAAGGTGTCCCAGAAGAGACATTGAATTGGCTTTTGAAAGATAAGGAAGCATTTTCCAGGCACTGCTATGGCTGGAGCAAGAGGAGGTCATTCTTGGCAGAACTGCAGCATGTGTGAAGACCTGAGGATAGGAATTCCCTGGCAGTGGAAGACTGCCAGGGTTAAGTGGTTAAGACTCTGCACTTGCACTGCAAGGGGCACAGGTTTGAACCCTGGTCAGGGGACTAAGATCTCACATACCAGGTGGAATAGTTTTTAAAAAAAAAAGACCCAAGGACACACAGAGTATGGCATTATTGTGGAGGGGAAAATATCCCCTTTTATCAGCTCTTAGGTTCTGGTAGCTGGACCTAATAAAATGGACACAAGACAGGTTAACAGGAAAAAAAAAGAATTTTAATTCATGCATATGGAGGCATTATAGAAATGAGACCTGAGAACTGACCAAAACAGGCAGGTTTTATACTTTTTAGACAAAGAAACAATGTATTTGTGAGGAATTGACAGGACAAACTTAAGTTTGGGGTTTGCAGTTAGTGACACATCTAAACAGAGTTTGGGGATGGGTTAATAAAGAAGCAGCAAGTTTTATGTATGTAAGTCCCTTTGGCCTGAGTCCTCAACCTCTGGTGACAGAGATATCCTTTTACCTCCAGATACAGTGAGTGTACTTTTCACATGAGAGATTGATTTCCTGCTTTGGAGGAGATGGGAAGGTCAGAGTGTCCCTCTTGCACTGACCATTTCTTAAGTAAATTTAGTTCGGAATAATCAATATGCCATTGAGGCATGTTTTGGGGTCACCTAAGTTATGACCAAACTAGATAGCATATTGAAAAACAGAGACATTACTTTGCCAACAAAGGTCCATCTAGTCAAGGCTATGGTTTTTCCAGTGGTCATGTACGGATGTGAAAGTTGGACTGTGAAGAAGGATGAGCGCCAAAGAATTGATACCTTTGAACTGTGGTGTTGGAGAAGACTCTTGAGAGTCCCTTGGACTGCAAGGAGATCCAACCAGTCCATTCTGAAGGAGGTCAGCCCTGGGATTTCTTTGGAGGGACTGATGCTGAAGCTGAAACTCCAATACTTTGGCCACCTCATGCGAAGAGTTGACTCATTGGAAAAGACCCTGATGCTGGGAGGGATTGGGGTCAGGAAGAGAAGGGGATGACAGAGGATGAGATGGCTGAATGGCATCACCAACTCAATGGACATGAGTCTTGAGTGAACTCCGGGAGATAGTATGGACAGGGAGGCCTGGCGTGCTGCAGTTCATGGGGTCGCAAAGAGTCGGACACGACTGAGTGACTGGATTGAACTGGCCCCAGCAGCATGTTCAGGAACATCGGAGTTCATTCAGCTGGAGTGTTAGGTAGATGGAGAAGAATGATGGAAAATAAGGAGGGAGGGAGAGAATTCAATTGTAAGCAAGCTGTGAAGGGCCTTGCATGCCATATCAATGTGCTTCACCTTTTCTGTAAGTGATAGGAAACTAATGGAAATACAGGGATAACTTATATGTGGGAAATAAAGTTCTGCAGTGTCATGAATAGTGCACTAGAGTGAGGTGAGGCCAGCTCAGTTCTGCTTGGAACTGTATCTCAAGGTGCACAAGACAGAGGTAACTAACTTAGAGACTGTGAGATGAAGTATACAGGGACGCAAAGACACACTCTGTCCCAGATGCATAAGACTGGCAGTAATCCTGGAAGAGATGAAACTCGAAGGCCATAACAGTAGGAATAGAGAAATGGAGATATTTGGAAGACATCTCCTTGGTATTTGAACTAATCTGGAAGACCTGGAGAAGAATCTCCTGAAGAATCTGGAGACCTACTGAGTATGGAATATAGGAGAGGGAGAACTCAGAACGAATGAAGGATTTTAGCCGTGTGGTGGAGACATACTATTAGCAGAATTGTATGGGAAAATTCTAGGAATCTAGTTCTGGGTCAATTACACATACAAGAAGGATAGTGAAGTAGTGACTTCAGGGAGATAATTAGAGTTACTGAGAATCTAGACACACTGATCTGGAGGTCATCAGCAGGAGATGGGACTTGAAGACATGAAAGAGCATTAGCAGATGGAGAAGAGAAGATCAATATCAGAGTCCTGGACAGATCTAGTCCTTGAATAGGAGAAGAAATACATAATGTTCAGTTCAGTAACTCAGTTGTGTCCAACTCTTTGTGACCCCATGGACTGCAGTATGCCAGGCCTCCCTGTCCATCACCAACTCCAAGAGTTTACCCAAACTCATGTCCATTGAGTCAGTGATGCCATCCAACCATCTCATCCATTTAAGAATCAGGGTCTTTTCAAATGAGTCAGCTCTTTGCATCAGGTGGCCAAAGTACTGGAGTTTCAGCTTCAACATCAGTCCTTCCAATGAACACTGATCTCCTTTAGGATGAATTGGTTGGATTTCCTTGCAGTCCAAGGGACTCTCAAGAGCCTTCTCTAACACCACAGCTCACAAGCTTCAGTTCTTCAGTGCTCAGCTTTCTTTATAGGCCAACTCTCACATCCATACATGACTACTGGAAAAATCATAGCCTTGACGAGACAGACCTTTGTTGACAAAGTAGTGTCTCTGCTGTTTAATATGCTTGTCTAGGTTGGTCATAGCTTTCCTTCCAAGGAGTAAGTGTCTTTTAATTTCATGCCTGCAATCACCTTCTACAGTGANGGCGCTCAGCTTTCTTCACAGTCCAACTTTCACATCCATACATGACCACAGGAAAAACCATAGCCTTGACTAGGCGGACCTTAGTCGGCAAAGTAATGTCTCTGCTTTTGAATATACTATCCAGGTTGGTCATAACTTTTCTTCCAAGGAGTAAGCGTCTTTTAATTTCATGGCTGCAGTCACCATCTGCAGTGATTTTGGAGCCCAAAAAAATAAAGTCTGACACTGTTTCCACTGTTTCCCCATCTATTTCCCATGAAGTGATGGGACCGGATGCCATGATCTTCGTTTTCTGAATGTTGAGCTTTAAGCCAACTTTTTCGCTCTCCTCCTTCACTTTCATCAAGAGGCTCTTTAGTTCTTCTTCACTTTCTACCATAAGGGTGATGTCACCTACATATCTGAGTTTATTGATATTTCTTCTGGCAATCTTGATTGCAGCTTGTGCTCCTTCCAGCCCAGCATTTCTCATGATGTACTCTGCATATAAGTTAAATAAGCAGGGAGACAATATACAGCCTTGACGTACTCCTTTTCCTATTTGGAACCAGTCTGTTGTTCCATGTGCAGTTCTAACTGTTGCTTCCTGACCTGCATACAGATTTCTCAAGAGGCAGGTTAGGTGGTCTGGTATTCCCATCTCTTTCAGAATTTTCCACAGTTTATTGTGATCCACACACACTGTATAATACACCAAAAAGGTTATGACGTGAATTAGTATTATGGAGCCTTTGAGGTGTTAATGAGTTCTATAAATGCCTTTATTTGAAGCACTTGTGGGTGGCTTAGAAACTGTAGCTGTCTCCAGGCCAATAAACTGGAAACTTGTTGGCACTCTGTATGTCTGAGCCTGCTGGCTTCCTAGGATCTGGCCTAAGGGTAAAGCTGTGTAATTTGGTTAATCTGAACACTGACATCAATAACTAAACCCCTGATACAGAATCATTAAACAATACAGTGAGCATGTAATGATCCATCTAATTGGTCAATAGGTTGAATGTAGTAAAGTTCAAAATGCCCCGTTTGTCACAACAGTTGGACCAATTCTCCATGTACATGTTTCTTGAGATAAACATTTAATTTTTCATTTTAGCTTCTGGTCAGATTGCAATTATTCTTAACCTTGGTAAATTGGGCTTAAACTAGTGAGGTCAAAACTTAGTAACCTCTTATGTCCTCCTTGCCCTTTCTATGCGTTACCTGGCAGACTCGAGCAGGAAACGGGGAAAAAGAAGGAAGAAAAACAAGGAAAGGAAAACATACCAGAGAAAAAGAGAAAGGGGGATAGGAAAGTGGAGGGAAGAGGTGAAGCAGAGAGAAGAGAGACAAAAGAGGAAGCGGTGTCTCTGAATCTGCTCCTCGAGGGTAGGATGAACACTTCCCTGCTATCACAGATCAAACAGGAAAGCTGTGGTAGGCGTAGGTAGCAGAAAAGCATAGTAGGAAGCGTGCATTCTTTTTTTTTTTTTTCAATAAACATTTATTTATTTATTTATTATTTTTTATTTTTGTATTTATTTTTTTACACGAACTCCCAGACAAACCTGGGCTCTGAGCCCTGGTTCTGCCATTCTAGCTGTGCAATACTGAACCAGGTAACCTCTCTGAGCATCCTGAGGGGTAATGTGGTCCAGAGAGGAAGAGCTGTGTTTCTGGAACGAGATTTAATTCCTGATTCTAACACATACCAGCTGCAGGACCTTGGGCAAGTTCAGTTCAGTTCAGTCACTCGGTCGTGTCCAACTCTTTGCTACCCCATGAACTGCAGCACGCCAGGCCTCCCTGTCCATCACCAACTCCCAGAGTTCACCCAAACTCATGTGCATCGAGTCAGTGATGCCATCCAGCCATCTCATCCTCTGTCGTCCCCTTCTCCTCCTGCCCCCAATCCCTCCCAGCATCAGGGTCTTTTCAGTAATGTGGTCCAGAGAGGAAGAGCTGTGTTTCTGGAACGAGATTTAATTCCTGATTCTAACACATACCAGCTGCAGGACCTTGGGCAAGTTCAGTTCAGTTCAGTCACTCGGTCGTGTCCAACTCTTTGCTATCCCATGAACTGCAGCGCGCCAGGCCTCCCTGTCCATCACCAACTCCCAGAGTTCACCCAAACTCATGTGCATCGAGTCAGTGATGCCATCCAGCCATCTCATCCTCTGTCGTCCCCTTCTCCTCCTGCCCTCAATCCCTCCCAGCATCAGGGTCTTTTCCAATGAGTCAACTCTTCCCATGAGGTGGCCAAAGTATTGGAGTTTCAGCCTCAGCATCAGTCCTTCAAGTGAACACCCAGGAGTGATCTCCTTTAGGATGGACTGGTTGGATCTCCTTGCAGTCCAAGGGACTCTCAGGAGTCTTCTCCAACACCACAGTTCAAAAGCATCAATTCTTCAGCACTCAGCTTTCTTCACAGTCCAACTCTCACATCCATACGTGACCACTGGAAAAACCATAGCCTTGACTAGGTAGACCTTTGTTGGCAAAGTAATATCTCTGCTTTTTAATATGCTCTCTAGGTTGGTCAAACATTCCTTTCAAGGAGTAAGCGTCTTTTAATTTCATGGATGCAATCACCATCTGCAGTGATTTTTGGAGCCCCCCAAAATAAAGGCAGCCACTGTTTCCACTGTTTTACCATCTATTTCCCATGAAGTGATGGGGCCAAGTTATTTAAACTCTTAATGACTTGATATCCCCATGTTTTATAGTGAGGATAACAGAATCTGCTCTATCTGGTTGTTATGATTCTTAAATGAGCTAATACTTGTAAAGTACTTAGAAGACTGTGCTAGAAGGTGTTAGCTTTTAGCTATAAAATTATAAACAATTAAGTTGTAAAATATCTGTAAAAGCTCCTAGCCCAATGCCTGGCTCATGGAGGGGCTCATAAACTGTGGATCATCTTCCCCTGTCTCAGCTCCTCAGATGCCCCAGATGAGAAGAATGACTGTTTCCTTAGCTCCTCTTTCTCCATCAGGGTACGTCCAAGTCCACTTGGACTAGTCTCTTCAATTCCTCTTTCATAGTCTCCTTTCACCAACACAAAAAAAAGCTTTTTTTTTTTTTTCCCTAAAACAATCTTAAGAGTAGTGACAAATGGTCTGATAATTTCATAGTTAACTTTTTAACAGCTTCCAAAGCTCAAAACTTCTGGAATGTCCATGTGGTATATGCTTGGTATGTTGATTAAATCAGTTACCCAAAAGAGAGATCAAGGGGGACAGAAAATACACTCAGTATTGGTAAAAGATCAGGAACTGGAAAGTCACTGCCACGTTCATCCTTTTGTATGTGAACTGAGTACAGAGCGTAGAGTAAGGGAGTGAGGCAAGTGTTTTTGCCCCTTTCCAAACTAACAGAGGTGGAACACACCCTTTCTTTTCACACACTTCATTAGCAGTATGAAACCAAACTTTGTGAATTTAAAAAGTTATTTCTTCCCATCTTTGGCACAATGCTTACAATCCAAAAGTCAAAAATTGGATAGGCAGAAATCCTGGATGGAGAATCATCCATGAATGACAGTGGAGAGCTGTACACGAGGGGGAATCAAGAGTCCCCCCTCCACTTCTCCCAGTCTCCAGATCACCTCTACTCTCCTGTGATTTTCAGTTAATTTAAAAATGTTTTATTTGATTGAATTATAGCTGATTTACAATGCTGTGCTAATTTCTGCTGCACCACAGAATGATTCAGTTGTACACACACACAGTCTTTTTCATGTTCTTTTCCACTACGGTTTATCATAGGATATTCTCTTTGTGAAACAATTTGCCTTTATTTTATTTTATTTATTTATTTATTTTGCCTGTGCTGTGATGAGGCATGTGAGATCTTCATTCCATGACCAGGAATCCAGCCTGTGCCCCCTGCATTGGAAGTGCAGAATCTTAACAACTGGACCACCAGGGAAGTCTCTATCACAGGATATTGAATATAGTTCCCTGTGCTATACAGTAGGATCTTGCTGTTTATTCTATATATAATAGTTTGCAGCTGCTAATCCCAAATTCCATCCCTCCCCGACTTACCTTCCCTCTTGGCAACCACAAGTCTGTTGTTCTCTGTGTCTGAGTCTATTTCTGTTTCATAGATAAGTTTATTAGATTCCACATATAAGTGATGTCATATGGTATTTGTCTTTCTTTTTCTAACTTATTTCATGATAATTTCTGGGTCCATTCGTGTTGCTGTAAATGGCATTATTTCATTCTTTTTTACAAGCTACCCTGGTGGCTCAGTGGGAAAGCATCTGCCCGCCTATGTGGGAGACAGGGGTTCGATCCCTGGGTCGAAAAGATCCCCTGGAAAAGGAAATGGCAACCCACTCCAATATTTTTGCCTGGGAAATCCTACTCATAGAAGGAGTAGGTGAGCTGTAGTCCATGGGGTCCCAAAAGTATTGGACACAACCTAGCGACTAAACAGCAACAAGTATTCCATTGTATATAATATGTACCACATATTCTTTTTTTTTTTTTAACTTTATTTTACTTTACAGTACTGTATTGGATTTGGCATACATTGACATGAATCTGCCACGGGTGTACATGAACTCCCAAACATGAACCCCCCTCCCCCTCCCACCCCACATCATCCCTCCGGATCATCCCCATGAACCAGCCCCAAGCATCCTGCATCCTGCATTGAACATAGACTGGTGATT
The DNA here is from genome assembly GCA_006410675.1 of Oreotragus oreotragus. Taxonomy (NCBI): domain Eukaryota; kingdom Metazoa; phylum Chordata; class Mammalia; order Artiodactyla; family Bovidae; genus Oreotragus; species Oreotragus oreotragus. The sequence goes on along the minus strand of SJYX01001165.1, from coordinate 73,820 downwards.
CATTTCTTACATGATAGTATACATATTTCAATGCTATTCTCCCAAATCATCCCACCCTCTCCCTCTCCCTCTCCCTCTCCCTCAGAGTCCAAAAGTCCGCTCTACACATCTGTGTCTCTTTTGCTGTCTTGCATACAGGGTCCTCATTACCATCTTTCTAAATTCCATATATATGTGTTAGTATACTGTATTGGTGTTTTTCTTTCTGGCTTACTTCACTCTGTATAATTGGTTCCAGTTTCATCCATCTTATTAGAACTGATTCAAATGTATTCTTTTTAATGGCTGAGTAATACTCCATTGTGTATATGTACCACAGCTTTCTTATCCATTCATCCGCTGATGGACATCTAGGTTGTTTCCATGTCCTGGCTATTATAAACAGTGCTGCAATGAACATTGGGGTACATGTGTCTCTTTCTATTCTGGTTTCCTCGGTGTGTATGCCCAGCAGTGGGATTGCTGGGTCATAAGGCAGTTCTATTTGCAATTTCTTAAGGAATCTCCACACTGTTCTCCATAGTGGCTGTACTAGTTTGCATTCCCACCAACAGTGTAAAAGGGTTCCCTTTTCTCCACACCCTCTCCAGCATTTATTGCTTGCAGACTTTTGGATCGCAGCCATTCTGACTGGTGTGAAGTGGTATCTCATTGTGGTCTTGATTTGCATTTCTCTGATAATGAGTGACGTTGAGCATCTTTTCATGTGTTTGTTAGCCATCCGTATGTCTTCTTTGGAGAAATGTCTATTTAGTTCTTTGGCCCATTTTTTGATTGGGTCGTTTATTTTTCTGGAATTGAGCTGTATAAGTTGCTTGTATATTTTTGAGATTAGTTGTTTGTCAGTTGCTTCATTTGCTATTATTTTCTCCCATTCAGAGGGTTGTCTTTTCACCTTGCTTATAGTTTCCTTTGTTGTGCAGAAGCTTTTAATTTTAATTAGATCCCATTTGTTTATATTTGCTTTTATTTCCAGTATTCTGGGAGGCGGATCATTGAGGATCCTGCTGTGATTTATGTCGGAGAGTGTTTTGCCTATGTTCTCCTCTAGGAGTTTTATAGTTTCTGGTCTTACATTTAGATCTTTAATCCATTTTGAGTTTATTTTTGTGTGTGGTGTTAGAAAGTGATCTAGTTTCATTCTTTTACAAGTGGTTGACCAGTTTTCCCAGCACCACTTGTTAAAGAGATTGTCTTTACTCCATTGTATATTCTTGCCTCCTTTGTCAAAGATAAGGTGTCCATATGTGTGTGGATTTATCTCTGGGCTTTCTATTTTGTTCCATTGATCTATATTTCTGTCTTTGTGCCAGTACCACACTGTCTTGATGACTGTGGCTTTGTAGTAGAGCCTGAAGTCAGGTAAGTTGATTCCTCCAGTTCCATTCTTCTTTCTCAAAATTGCTTTGGCTATTCGAGGTTTTTTGTATTTCCATACAAATCTTGAAATTATTTGTTCTAGTTCTGTGAAAAATACCGCTGGTAGCTTGATAGGGATTGCATTGAATCTGTAGATTGCTTTGGGTAATATATTCATTTTCACTATATTGATTCTTCCAATCCATGAACATGGTATATTTCTCCATCTATTAGTGTCCTCTTTGATTTCTTTCATCAGTGTTTTATAGTTTTCTATATATAAGTCTTTAGTTTCTTTAGGTAGATATATTCCTAAGTATTTTATTCTTTTCGTTGCAATGGTGAATGGAATTGTTTCCTTAATTTCGTTTTCTACTTTCTCATTATTAGTGTATAGGAATGCAAGGGATTTCTGTGTGTTGATTTTATATCCTGCAACTTTACTATATTCATTGATTAGCTCTAGTAATTTTCTGGTGGAGTCTTTAGGGTTTTCTATGTAGAGGATCATGTCATCTGCAAACAGTGAGAGTTTTACTTCTTCTTTTCCAATTTGTATTCCTTTTATTTCTTTTTCTGCTCTGATTGCTGTGGCCAAAACTTCCAGAACTATGTTGAATAGTAGCGGTGAAAGTGGGCACCCTTGTCTTGTTCCTGACTTTAGGGGAAATGCTTTCAATTTTTCACCATTGAGGATAATGTTTGCTGTGGGTTTGTCATATATAGCTTTTATTATGTTGAGGTATGTTCCTTCTATTCCTGCTTTCTGGAGAGTTTTTATCATAAATGGATGTTGAATTTTGTCAAAGGCCTTCTCTGCATCTATCGAGATAATCATATGGCATTTATTTTTCAATTTGTTAATGGATATGTACCACATATTCTTTATCCTTTCATCTGTCATGGACATTTAGGTTGTCTCCGTGTCTTGGTTATTGTAAGTAGTGTGGCTATGAACATAACGGTACATGTGTCTTTTTGGATTATAGTTTTGTCCAGATATATGTCCAGGTGTGAGACTGCTGGAGCATATGGTAGTTCTCCTTTTAGCTTTTTGCTTTGATTTTGTTTTTGAGTAACCTCCATACTGTTTTCCATGGTGGCTGCATCCCATTTACTTTCTACTGCCTTGAATTCAGGGGACTGGAAGAAAGCACAACAGATCCCCTCTAGTGCCAGCAAATATAGATGGCACTAAGTAATTTAAAGGGGATGAGTGCATGGATCTGGCAGCAGACTCCCTGAGTTTGACTCCCACATTCACCACTCATTGGGGGTATAAAATGCACAAGTTTTAAACCTTCTTCTTGTCTCATCTTTTTCATCTCTAAAATAGAAATGGTAATAGAATCTACCTCACAGGGTTACTGTGTAGGGGAGGCAAGATGAATAAATGAGACGCGGTGGTTAGCCCAGGTTCTGACTCATGCTTACAGTTAATACCTAGTTGCCATTGTTTTCAATAGCTCGAGGTGAAGGCCACGTATCAGGCCAACTGTGCAGAAAATCTTTTGCCTACTTTAGTATGGGTGAACACTTTTCTTAAGGTGCAGGAGAAATAGAGTTTGTCATAACTGCAGCAATGTGTTAATCACGTGGCCTTTATCAGGATATGGCTATCTCTTTTAAGTGTTTACTGTGTGCCAGGTTATCCTTCATGAATTGCTGTCAAGGTCACATGTCAATTAGCTTGAAATTACTGATTAACCATTTTAGTAAGTATCTGTCTCTTTCATCTTCCAAGTGGAAGCCTGAGCTGCCCAAAGAAGGAGTGAGGAACCTTGACATTTTTCTGGAGGTAAACTCCAAAGAGGAGGATTATTAACATTTGCCAAGTCCAGACTAGGGTGTGGGAGATGGTAGGGTGTTACTCAGTTCCTTGTACTGTTCTCCTTCTCAGTCAGCCTAGTGAAGCCTTTAGCCAGGGAGCGTCTCCCCGCTCTTAAAGTTGGCTTCTGCTTCTCTCCTGGTGATATCCCAAGGTCACCTGCAGGTGAGATAGGAGTGGTGGTGGAGTGGTGGCAGAGTCAAGAATTGTCAGCTCTTCAGGGCTTTGACCTCAGCAAGGCACACTAACTTCATGTACTCCTGCCTGACACCACGTTTAGCGATAAGATCTAGTCAGAGGGGAAATAAAAAGACAACTGTTGGAGGCGTGGAAAGAGTCCGGGGGAGTAGGGTTGGGGGAAGTTCAGGTGATAGGATGTATACCAGGCTAACAGTGTGCTTTGGTTTCAATGAGGTGGTACTAGTGTTAAAGAGCCTGATTGCCAATGCAGGGGACATAAGAGACGAGGTTTGATCCCTGGGTTGGGAAGATCCCCTGGAGGAGGGGCATGGCAACCCACTCCAGTATTCTTGCCTGGAGAATCTCATGGACAGAGGAGCCTGGGGGGCTACAGTCCATAGTGCTGCAAAAAATCAGACACACTGAAGCAACTTAGCATGCATACATGAGGTGAAATTGGAATTGAACTGCTACTTCAGTTTTATGCATCAAAGTGTCTTTTGCAGGGAATGCTGTGGTGGTTCAGTGATGATAGCTCTGCAGGTTCATTGCAGGGTGCATGGGTTCAATCCCTGGTCAGGAAACTAAGATCTCACAAGCCACATAATAAATAAATATTTTAAAAAATATGCCTCTTGCACATTTCCTTTGTTTCTGTGCCCTGTATTCCTTTCATATTCTCACCAAATGAATGTGTCATCATGGAAACTTTGTTTGCAGGGAAGAGATCAATGTTGCCTTAAAAAAAAAAATGGGGGCAGGAGATGCTTCTGTGTCTCACTACAGTTGCCATAATCTAAAGACCCTGGGAGGAAGTTGGTGATGGTAGCTTGGGGAGGGTAGGGTTGAGCAGGGGCAGATCTCTGGAGAGCCTGCCTGCTCCACCTCACCTGACGCTGCTCTGCTTTCTCCAGCCTCACTCTACCCCCTCTCCTCATCCCTGCCTTTCATTCTTATTCACTCAATTGCATGTGTTAGTTTCTCAGCCATCTCAGACTCTTTGCAACTGTACGGACTGTAGCCTGCCAGGCTCTTCTGTCCATGGAATTTTCCAGGCAAGAATACTAGAGTGGGAGGCATTCCCTTCTCCAGCAGACCTTCCTGACCCAGGGAATGAACCTGGGTTTCCCACATTGCAGGCAGCTTCTTTACCATCTGAGCCACCAGGGAAACCCCTGTATGTGCAAAGGAAGACCTTAATTTTTGTTGCGTGAACAAAAGAACTTGGATTTTGAGGCTCTGTATACAAAGATTACATTTGTGCGTGTGTGCCAGCCAGAAAGCCAGGATAGAGTGAGGTTTATAGCTAAAATAAATAAATAAAATTTCCCCCTTGTAAACAAAAATATTACAGTCTAAGGGAAGAGACATTGTGTTCTTTTATTTTTTTCCCCCTAAACTTTTCTGTCAGGGAAAGTCTTGGAAGTTTTGGCTCTAACTAACTATTCTGTGGAAGATTAATAAAAGGCAAAACACATATCACAGACTCACACCTGGTACATTCCTTATGAAGCACAGACTGAACTGGCCAGGAATGCAAGAAGCTGAGCCCTGAACTCAGCACCACACAAAGATTCTAGATTTTAACAAACAACAATGAGGGCAACAATGTACACTCATTTTAAACACCCCCTCTGCACCACCACCATCACACTTGTCCCAGAATTAATCAACCACCAACCTAGAATCAAACGCAGGAGGAAAACACTCAGAAGGAAAGGGGAATGTTGACGTGACACAAAGGACAGGAATGAAGAAGCTGCTAAGTCAATGTTAACCACTGATCTCCAGATATATGTGGACAGCAGTAACACTCATCAGGGTTGGAGACAGAACGTCTATCAATGTAGAGACAATTCTGAGGGGTTTTGAGGGCAGGGCAGGGCAGGGCTCCTCTCTCTTCGTGGCCTGTGATTTGCTTTGCAGCAAAAGAATACTGAACTGGAAACTACTGTGAAGTTTTCCGTTAGAAAGCATGTGTGTGCCTAAGGTAAAGTAACCAGGAGAAGCCTCTTGTTTATGGAGGACTGGATACATAGGGATAATTCCCCAAGGCCTGCAGCTGTTGCTTCCTGAATCATTTTGAAGTCTATTGTTTTGGGCATACCAAAAGGAACATTCGTCCTTAAGTGACTAACCACAAACCACCCCCGCCCCGACTCTAGCTGTAATTCTTCCCTTCTTGATTTAATCTAAAATTGTTCATCCAGATTAAGGCCAAAGACTTTTTTTTTTGTATTTATTTATTTTTTTACACGAACTCCCAAACATGGACCCCCCTCCCATTTCTAAACCTTCATTTGAAATTAAAAAAATAAAAATCCAGGCACATTAACCCATTAACACTCATTGGCTCTGGTTAGTTTATCATATTTCCACAATGGAATAGGGCCCAGAAGGTAAGGTAGGCAGGGAGGCATGGGGAAGTAGGGGGAGACGAGGTTGGGAGGGGAAAGAGTCTCAGTTCACCCACATTTCAGCCCAATAAGAGAGGCAAGCATGTCTCCTTTTTATAGTGAAGGCAATTGAGGCTCAGAGACTCACGTGAATTAGCTGACACCGTGGCTTTGGTGAGTCCTGGAGCCCAGGACACTGGTCTTTCCATCATGTTGCTTCCCCTTGAGACTTGCTTGGTTTGTCCTGAGAATTTCAGAGAAATGCCCTCATCAGTGAGGATAGCTCGGGAACCCCATAAAGCCTAAGAAACGTTAGTTTTCCCTTGGACTTTGCAGTTCCTGAGCTTTGAACTCCCACCTGGCAACTGAGAATGTAAATATATATCATCCAGGGGGAAATGGTTGATAGTATAAGTCATAATAATCTATTTAGTATCCATTCAACACATATTTATTGATCACCTACATGTGCCAGGCACAGTTTTAGGCAGGGGAGATACAATAATCAGTAAAAATGAGGAAACACGTGCAGTAAACAAAACATATAGCATTTTCCGTATGGCTGCTGCTGCTGCTAAGTCACTTCAGTCATGTCCGACTCTGTGTGACCCCATAGACGGCAGCCCACCAGGCTCCCCCATCCCTGGGATTCTCCAGGCAGGAACACTGGAGTGGGTTGCCATTTCCTTCTCCAGTTTATGAAAGAGAAAAGTGAAAGTGAAGTTGCTCAGTCTGTCCAACTGTTAGCGACCCCATGGACTGCAGCCCACCAGGCTACTCCGTCCATTGGATTTTCCAGGCAAGAGTACTGGGGTGGGGTGCCATTGCCTTCCCCGTTCTGTATGGCAGATGGGGAATAAGTACCACGGAGGAAAGGGGAATGCAGAAGCTGGATGGGAAAGATTATGGGTGTGATATTAAGTAGTTAGGATGAACCTATTGATATGATAAATTTTGAGCCAAGTCTCCAAGAAGATGAAAGAGTAAACCATGAGGGTATATGGGAAGAGTGTTCTGGGCAGAGGGAATGTCAGATACCAAGACCCCACTCTAAAACATTAATGACACATGTTTAAGAAAACCCCAAGTAAAAAAGTTGTTTGGTGGTTTCTGCAGACATAGATTTTGATTCAGGGGGGAAAATATGTAGTTAATATATGAGCCTACAATTTAAACATTTGGCTCATAATTACCAGAGAAGAAATCAACCTCTGAATCTTGGACTGTGGTTTATGTAGGCAATGATCCTTTGAAATCACTTTTTCATTAGGAAAAGCTTTAACTTATCAATTAATAATTTACTGAGTTTGGGAAGGTTTTTGAATCACATATTGATCAAACCTGATCCTTTCCTATTGCATTTGAGTTCTCGCTGTGGTGGTGCACGGAGCAAAGATAGGTTGTGAGCACATGCTCATCATCATAATGGTCCAATGCGCAATAGACATGATTTGGTTCTGCCCAGACTCCAGAGAATTCACCCCAGAAGGTTTTCAGTGAAGAGAAGAAATGTACTGGAGAGGAAGGGATGAACTGTTTTATATAGCTTGGATTTCAGTGTAATTCAATATGGTACAGACACCTTATGCCTCTAGACTAGGAGATAATAGCAGCTGTTGGCTTTGTAGGTAATCCTAATACTGTCTTGACTTCTGCTGCTGCTGATTGGTCTGCTGCTGATGATTGGTTTTGCTCACTCTGAGCAGGGTCTCTAGGCTCCTGGGTTCAACAAAAATTTATTGAACACATGTTGTCTTAATCTGTTCTGAGTGCAATAACAAACTACTATAGACCGGGTGACTAATAAACAACAGAAAGGTATCTCACACAGTTCTGAAGGCTGGGTCATCCAGGGTCAGTGTGCCTATAAATGTGGTGTCTGAGACCCCTTCCTGGTTTGTAGATGGAGGTCTTGTAGCTTTGTCCTCATATGGCTGGAAAGAAGAGGGAGCTCTCTGAGGTCTCATTCATAAGGGTGCTAATCTGATTCATGAGGACTCTACTCTCATGAATTACTACCTCCCAAAGGCCCCTTCTCTTAATACCATAACACTGGGGATTAGGCTCAACAGTTTATTATAAAAGCAGCTTTGCATTAGATGATTTTGCACACACATTCTGAACATGTTTAAGGTAGGCAGGGATCAGCTATGATGTTCAGCAGGTGAGGTGTAGTAAATGCATTTCGACTTAACGATAGTCTCAACTTGCAATGGGTTTATTGGGACATAACCCCATCTAAGTTGAGGGAGATCTGTTTAGGTGATTTTTAAAAGTTTATTAGTAAAAAGTGAAAGGTTATGACTATCAAAGCAAACCAATGGGGCATGGTGGCAGAGAATAACAGATTCTTTAGCTTGAGAGAATCAAGGGGAGCTTCTCTAAGGAGGTAATGCTTAAACAGAGACCTACAGCATCAGAAGGAGCTAGTGGGGNGAGATCTGTTTAGGTGATTTTTAAAAGTTTATTAGTAAAAAGTGAAAGGTTATGACTATCAAAGCAAACCAATGGGGCATGGTGGCAGAGAATAACAGATTCTTTAGCTTGAGAGAATCAAGGGGAGCTTCTCTAAGGAGGTAATGCTTAAACAGAGACCTACAGCATCAGAAGGAGCTAGTGGGGGGAGCAGTTGGGGCAGAGCAGCCCTAATGGAGGGGTGTTGGTGTTGCAGAAGGGTGGTGGTGTGGAGGCTGCAGTGTGTCCAGGACTGCGTGAGGCCAGCATGAGCAGAGTGCCAAGTGAGCTTGCAAAGAATGACATGACTGCTGTTTCATAAAAGCACCAAAAGCAGCAGTGTTCCTTCAGTTGTATGGATCACACAGATACAAAAGTACTTGCAGGAGCTAAGAATAAGATGAACCGCCTTTATCTTATACAGATAGAGGGGGTTGTCACTTATTCTTTATGTCAGATTAATTGAAATGTCATATACATACAGTACATTTTTTAATGTGCTAAGTCACTTCAGTCATGTCCAACTCTTTGACTCTCTGGATTATAGCCTGCCAGGCTCCTCTGTCCTTGGGATTTCCCAGGCAAGAATATTGGAGTGGGTTTCCATTTCCTTCTCCAGGGGATCTTCCCAACCCAGGGATCGAGCCCAGGTCTCCTACACGGCAGGCAGATTCTTTATTGTCTGAGCTATAAGTTTTGGCAGACACGTAAGTTGTGTCGCTACCGCCCCAGTCAAGATTAAGATTGGCTTTATCACCCAGAGAACTCCCTCTGTAGTGATTTCCGCCTCTACCCCCAGCTGCTGGCAACCACTGGTCTGTTTTTTGTTCCTGTGTGCTCAGTTGCGTCTGACTCTTTGTGACTCCATGGACTGTAGCTCACCAGACTTCTTTGTCCTTGGGATTATCCCAGCAAAAGTACTGGAATAGGTTGCCATTTCCTCCTCCAGGGGATCTTCTTGACCCAGAGGTCAACCAATGTCTCCTGTATTGCAGGCGAATTTACTGCTAAGCCACCTGGGAAGCCCCTTTGTCCCCACAGTTTTTGCCTGAATGAATTATATATCACATAATGCTTTTTGGTTCTGGCTTCTTCACTTAGCATAACATATTTGAGGTTTAGTTCATGTTTATATGTACTAGCAGATTACTCTTTTTTATTGCTGAGTAATATTCCTTAGTGTGGCTGTATCGTGTTTTGTACCATTCCACAACTGAAGGTGTAAAAATGAATAAAGAAAAATATCTTTTCAAAATGGAGTCAGGAAGCCCTGAAAGGAAAGCTGTCACACATGTACCAGTGTGGCAGCTTCCTTTAAATAGCCCAACAGGAAGAAGGAAGATTTTCTTCTATCCCAGCAACAACTCAGCCAGTGAGCAGCCACCACAACCCCGAATTCTTGTTCTCCTCCAATAAACTTTTGTTCAAACAGCTCCTCCCAACTTCCTTTCTTTTATAAAAGAAATGCTCCTATCCTTTGTCCTCTGGACTTGTCTATGATTCATCACAGTTGTCAGGTCCCAAACTGCAATTCCTCTGCTACTCCCAAACAAACTGGGTTTTGCTGGCTAAACCACTTACCTTTTTGCTTTAAATGTTCACAAAGGTCATTGGGTAGTTTCCAGGTGTTGACAATAACAAATCCACTGTCAATATTTCTGCCCAGTTTATTTTTTATATTTCTTTAGGCTAACTACTTAGGAGTAGGATTGCTAGGTCATATGGTAGTATTTTGTTTACCTTTATAAGAAAATATGGCACTGTTTTTCACGATAGTGTACCATTTTACATTCTTTCTTTGAACATAGGAAAATTCTAGTCATCACAGGAACAAATCAGTGAGCACAAGTCTTTTTGAGTTTGTTTTGTTCAAAGATAACTGGTTCTTTTTTAAATCTCACTCAGTTTTTTAGCATTCACTTCTAGATTCGATTCTATGTTGTTTGGATGTGGCTAGAAAATGTTGTATATTTTGTGACTAACAGTAGAAGATATAACTGGGTCCCAAACTGAGAGAAGCCGACAGAAGTAGAGAAGGCTCAGTCAAGGTGATTGAAGAGGAGAAGGCAGTACTTGCTTTTATTTTTCAGAAAAAAAAACTAGATTGTTTTTCTCTCTTCAACTGCTTTAGCAAAAGTTCAAGGCAGTTCTTGATTCCTTGAATGGTCACAGAAACCTACTTCATGGAGAAAACAAAGAAGAGGCAGAAAGGCGAGTGGCAGCTATGGGAAGGGGTGTATATGAGTAAATACATTAAGTAATACCACGCCTCAGGGCAAAATGAAACAAAAACACATGTTTTCATCATATACCATTCTTTCACTGCTCTAATAAAAATATATGGGTGTTACTGTTTATTTCTTCTTCCAGTCTGTTCCTTGGATAGTTCCTTTTCAAGAGAGATACATTTGAATTCATATTTCATCTACTACTCTGTGACAAAGAACCTGTATCTGCAGTGTGTCTGGCTAGAGATGATTTGTAGTCTTGGCGAAAGAACTAACTGAAGACCATAGGTAAATTAAATGTGGTCAGGTAAAACCCCTAGGTCAGAGAAGGGTATACTCTGAGAAATAAATGCCATTTCTCACTCACATTACCTACTACTTATCACTCACTTGTGACAGATGAGATTCGCATCTTTGACCTTACATAGGGTACCTGGTGATTGTGATTATAATAGCTGCTATAGATAAATAGAATTTTCTGCCAGTAAAACTTGAAGAGTTAAGCTCAAATGACAAAAATACTTCCCAGTAACTCAGAGCTCTTGTGTCCCCTGGGTCTTCCCAAGCCAGCCCCAACTCTCAGGTGCATCTCCAGTGGTGAATTCCCATGCCTGGTAATTAACGCACTGCTCTGGAGATGCAAGCATGTCAGTGTGAGATGGCTCCTGGTTTTTCCTACTGGCTTCCTTGGCCCATCACAGCCAGAAGTGAGCCTTTCACCAGCTGATGACTGTAATAAAGTGTGAGTATGGAAGGGAGATTTGCTGTTTCTTCATTTTAGTCCAGAATCTCCCACAAGGCCCAAAGTACTGTAATATTTGACTTTGTCACCTTTCAAATCACTTACACCCCTCAAAAGACCCCACCTCTCCAGTATGGGCAGGGCAGCAGGGCGGGTGTGGACCAAATGGACATTAACATGGGTGAGGTTAGTGTGTAGAGGCTTGGTGTTAGTCACTCAAGTGATATTGAACTGGAATTAGGGTTTGGAAAATTGGGAGGAGAGGACAGGAAGGAAAAGATAATATAAAGATGAAGATTCTTTGCCCTTGACTTCAAATAAGCTCTGTTTATAGAGAACATGCTTGAAGTCACTGGTTCAGTCACTCATTCATTCAACAAATATTTACGGAGCACCAACTCAGGGTCAGACTCTGAGTATTAGGGAACAAAACAGATGGAGTTTTCTTGGAAGCTTACATTCAAGTGAGGGGAGACAGATAATAAGTAAGTAAATGAATGACAGGGAAAACATGAATAACAGGATAGAGTGATGCAGACTGGAGAAGGAGAAATTTGGCTCAAGGAGTTTATTTCATTACACCCTGTTTGTTCCTGGAGTGTTCTTATTTAATATGAACTAAAATTCACCATAAAGTTCAGTTCAATTCAGGGGTTCAGCTGTGTCCAGCTCTTTGTGACCCCATGGACTGCAGTACGCCAGGTCTCCCTGTCCATCACCAACTCCCAAACTCATGTCCATTGAATCAGTGATGCCATCCAAGGATCTCATCATCTGTCATCCCCTTCTCTTTTTGCCTTCAATCTTTCCCAGCATCAGGGTCTTTTCAAATGAGTCAGTTCTTCACATCAGGTGGCCAAAGTATTGGAGTTTCAACTTCAATATCAGTCCTTTCAATGAATATTCAGGACTGATTTCCTTTAGGATTGACTGATTTGACCTCCTTTGCAGGCCAAGGGACTCTNAATCTTTCCCAGCATCAGGGTCTTTTCAAATGAGTCAGTTCTTCACATCAGGTGGCCAAAGTATTGGAGTTTCAACTTCAATATCAGTCCTTTCAATGAATATTCAGGACTGATTTCCTTTAGGATTGACTGATTTGACCTCCTTTGCAGGCCAAGGGACTCTCTCAAGAGTCTTCTCCAACACCACAGTTCAAATGCATCAATTCTTTGGCATTCAAATTTCTTTATACTCCAACTCTCACATCCATACAGGACTCCTGGAAAAACGATAGCTTTGACTAGACAGACCTTTGTGCAAAGTAATGTCTCTGCTTTTTCATATGCAGTCTAGGTTGGTCATAGCTTTTCTTCCAAGGAGTAAGCGTCTTTTAATTTCATGGCGGCAGTCACCATCTGAAGTGATTTTGGAGTCCAAAAGAATAAAATCTCTCACTATTTCCATTATTTCGCCATCTATTTGCCATGAAGTGATGGGACCAGATGCCATGATCTTAGTTTTTTGAATGTTGAGTTTTAAGCCAACATGCAAAGTAATGTCTCTGCTTTTTCATATGCAGTCTAGGTTGGTCATAGCTTTTCTTCCAAGGAGTAAGCGTCTTTTAATTTCATGGCGGCAGTCACCATCTGAAGTGATTTTGGAGTCCAAAAGAATAAAATCTCTCACTATTTCCATTATTTCGCCATCTATTTGCCATGAAGTGATGGGACCAGATGCCATGATCTTAGTTTTTTGAATGTTGAGTTTTAAGCCAACATTTTTACTCTCCTCTTTCACTTTCATCAAGAGGCTCTTTAATGCCTCTTCACTTTCTGCCATAAGAGTGGTGTCATCTGCATATCTGAGGTTATTGATATTTCTCCCGGCGGTCTTGATTTCAGCTTGTGCTCCGTCCAGCCTAGCATTTCACATGATATACTCTGCATATAAATTAAATAAGCAGGGTGACAATATGCAGCCTTGATGTTCTCCTTTCCCTATTTGGAACCAGTCTGTTGTTCCATGTCCAGTTCTAACTATGGTTTCTTGATCTGCATACAGATTCCTCAGGAGGCAGGTCAGGTGGTCTGGTATTCCCACCTCTTGAAGAATTTTTCAGAGTTTGTTGTGATCTACACAGTCAAAGGCTTTGGCATAGTCAAAAAGTAGATGGTTTTCTGGAATTCTCTTGCTTTTTGATGATCCAGCAGATATTGGCAATTTGATCTCTGGTTCCTCTGCCTTTTCTAAATCCAGCTTGAACATCTGGAATTTCACAGTTCACATACTCTGGAAGCCTGGCTTGGAGAATTTTGAGTATTATTTTGCTAGCATGTGAGATGAGTACAATTGTGTGATAGTTTGAGCATTCGTTGGCATTTCCTATCTTTGGGATTGGAATGAAAACTGACCTTTTCCAGTCCTGTGGCCACTACTGAGTTTTCCAAAATTGCTGACATATTGAGTGCTTCACTTTAACAGCAACATCTTTTAGGATTTGAAATAGCTCAACTGGAGTTCCATCACCTCTACTAGCTTTGTTCATAGTGATGCCTCCTAAGGCCTACTTGACTTCATATTCCAGGATGTCTGGCTCTAGTGAGTGATCACACCATCATGGTATCCCTTCCCCCCGTAACCTATTTTGTAAATAAATTAATTTGTATCATTTTTTTTTAAAGATTCTGTATATAAATGTATAACATGATATTTGTCTTTCTCTGTCTTATTTAACTTAGTGTGATCATCTCCAGGTCTGTCCATGTTGCTGCAAATGGCATTATTTCATTCTTTTTAATGGCTGAGTAATAGTCCACTGTATACATGTACCATATCATCTTTATCAGTTCCTCTGTTGATGAACATTTAGATTGTTTCCATATCTTGGCTATTATAAACAGTGCTGCAGTTTCTTGGGTGCATGTTTTCTTTTGAACCATATTTTTCTCCAGATATATGCCCAGGGGTGTGATTGCTGGATCATATGGTAGATCTATTTGTAGGTTAAGGAAACTCCACACTGTTCTCCATAGTGGCTGTAGCAATTGTCATTCCCACCAACAGTGTAGAAGGGTTCTCTTTTCTCCACACATTCTCCAGCACTTATTGTTTGTGGATTTTTTTTGTGATAGCCTTTCTGACTGGTGTGAGGTGATATCTCATTGTAGCTTTTATTTGCATTTCTTTAATAATTAGTGATGTTGAGTATCTTTTCATGTGTCTCTTGGCCATCTGTATGTCTTTGGAAAAATGTTTGTTTAGGTTTTCTGTCCATTTTTTGATTGGTTTTTCAGATGTTGGTGACTCAGACAGTAAAGCATCTGCCTAAAATGCAGGAGATCCAGGTTCAATCCCTGGGTTGGAAATATCCCCTGGAGAAAGAAATGGCAACCCATTCCAGTACTCTTGCTTGGAAAATCCCGTGGGTGGAGGAGCCTGGTAGGCTACAGTCCATGGGGTTGCAAAGAGTTGGACATAACTGAGTGAATTCACTTCACTTCAGATGTTGAGCCACATGAGCTGTTTGCAAATTTTGGAGAGAAATCCCTTGTAGTTTGCATTATTTGCAAATATTTTCTCCCATTCTGTGAGTTGTCTTTTCATTTTGTTTGTGGTTTGCTTTGCTGTGCAAAAGCTTTTGAGTTTAGTTAAGTCTCATTCATTTGTTTTCTTTTTTTAGTTTTTTTTTTTAACTTTATTTTACTTTACAATTGGTTTTGCCATACATCAACATNATTTTTTTTATTTTGTTATTTTTATTTGTAATGTTATTGATGTATAGTTGACATAAAATATTATACTGGTTTTAAGTGTAAAACTTATGATTCATCATTTGTATACATTGTGCAGTGATTACAACAATAAGTTTAGTTATCCTGTGCCACCATACAAAATAATACAATAATATTAACTACAATTCCCGTGCTGTACATTACATCCCCATGACATGTTTTTTTATTTTTATTTATTTTTATTTTACTGTACAGTATTATATTGGTTTTGCCATACATCAACATGAATCTGCCATGGGTGTACATGAGTTCCCAATCCTGAACCCCCCTCCCACCTCCTTCCCCATACCATCTCTCTGGGTCATCCCAGTGCACCAGCCCCAAGCATCCTGTATCCTGCATTGAACCTAGACTGGCGATTCGTTTCTTACATGATATTATACATGTTTCCATGCCATTCTCCCAAATCATCCCACTCTCTCCTTCTCCCACAGAGTCCAAAAGTCTGTTCTATACATCTGTGTCTTTTCTGCTGTCTCGCATACAGGGTTATCGTTACCATCTTTTAAAATTCCATATATATGTGTTACTATACTGTATTGATGTTTTTCTTTCTGGCTTACTTCACTCTGTATAATCAGCTCCAGTTTCATCCACCTCATTAGAACTGATTCAAATGTATTCTTTTAATGGCTGAGTAATACTCCTTTGTGTATATGTACCACTGCTTTCTTATCCATTCATCTGCTGATGGACATCTAGGTTGCTTCCATGTCCTGTCTATTATAAACAGTGCTATTATATGAATATTGGGGTACATGTGTCTCTTTCAGTTCTGGTTTCCTCGGTGTGTATGCCCAGCAGTGGGATTGCTGGGTCATAAGGCAGTTCTATTTCGTGTTTTTTAAGGAATCTCCACACTCTTCTCCATAGTGGCTGTACTAGTTTGTATTCCAACCAACAGTGTAAGAGGGTTCCCTTTTCTCCACACCCTCTCCAGCATTTATTGCTTGTAGACTTTTGGATCACAGCCATTCAGACTAGCGTGAAATGGTACCTCATTGTGGTTTTGATTTACATTTCTCTGATAATGAGTGATGTTGAGCATCTTTTCATGTGTTTGTTAGCCATCTGTATGTCTTCTTTGGAGAAATGTCTGTTTAGTTCTTTGGCCCATTTTTTGATTGGGTCATTTATTTTTCTGGAATTGAGGTGCAGGAGTTGCTTGTATATTTTTGAGATTAGTTGTTTATCAGTTGCCTCTTTTGCTATTATTTTCTCCCATTCTGAAGGCTGTCTTGTCACCTTGCTTATAGTTTCCTTCGTTGTGCAGAAGGTTTTAATTTTAATTAGGTCCCATTTGTTTAATTTTGCTTTTATTTCCAATATTCTGGGAGGTGGGTCATAGAGGATCCTGCTGTGATTTATGTTGGAGAGTGTTTTGGCTATGTTCTCCTCTAGGAGTTTTATAGTTTCTGGTCTTACATTTAGATCTTTAATCCATTTTGAGTGTATTTTTGTGTATGGTGTTAGAAAGTGTTCTAGTTTCATTGTTTTACAAGTAGTTGACCAGTTTTTCCCAGCACCACTT
>SJYX01001165.1:31397-50219 GCA_006410675.1 Oreotragus oreotragus | reverse complement strand
GGGTGAAATTCATTGTTTTGGGGTGAAATGTTCTATAGAAATCAATTAGGTCTAACTGGTCTATTGTATCTTTTAAAGTTTGTGTTTCCTTGTTAATTTCCTGTTTAGTTGCCCTATCCATAGGTGTGAGTGGGGTATTAAAGTCTCCCACTATTATTGTGTTAGTGTTAATTTCCCCTTTCATACTTGTTAGCATTTGTCTTACATATTGTGGTGCTCCTATGTTGGGTGCATATATATTTATAATTGTTATATCTTCTTCTTGGATTGATCCTTTGATCATTATGTAGTGGCCTTCTTTGTCTCTTTTCACAGCCTTTGTTTTAAAGTCTATTTTATCTGATATGAGTATTGCTACTCCTGCTTTCTTTTGGTCTCTATTTGTGTGGGATATCTTTTTCCAGCCCTTCACTTTCAGTCTGTATGTGTCCCCTGTTTTGAGGTGGGTCTCTTGTAGACAACATATATAGTGGTCTTATTTTTGTATCCATTCAGCCAGTCTTTGTCTTTTGGTTGGGGCATTCAACCCATTTACATTTAAGGTAATTACTGATAAGTATGATCCCGTTGCCATTTACTTTATTGTTTTGGGTTCGAGTTTATACACCCTTTTTTTGTTTCCTGTCTAGAGTATCCTTTAGCATTTGTTGGAGAGCTGTTTTGGTGGTGCTGAATTCTCTCAGGTTTTGCTTGTCTCTAAAGCTTTTGATTTCTGCTTCATATTTGAATGAGATCTTTGCTGGGTACAGTAATCTTGTCTGTAGGTTATTTTCTTTCATCACTTTAAGTATGTCCTGCCATTCCCTCCTGGCCTGAAGAGTTTCTGTTGAAAGATGAGCTGTTATCCTTGTGGGAATCCCCTTGTGTGTTATTTGTTGTTTTTCTCTTGCTGCTTTTAATATTTGTTCTTTGTGTTTGATCTGTGTTAATTTGATTAATATGTATCTTGGGGTGTTTTGCCTTGGGTTTATCCTGTTTGGGACTCTCTGGGTTTCTTGGACTTGGGCAATAATTTCCTTCCCTATTTTAGGGAGGTTTTCAACTATTATCTCCTCAAGTATTTTCTCATGATTTTTCTTTTTGTCTTCTTCTTCTGGGACTCCTATGACTCGAATATTGGAGAATTTAACATTGTCCCAGAGGTCTCTGAGGTTGTCCTCATTTCTTTTAATTCGTTTTTCTCTTTTCCTCTCTGTTTCACTTATTTCTACCATTCTATATTCTACCTCACTTATCGTATCTTCTGCCTCCATTATTCTAATGTTGGTTCACTCCAGAGTGCTTTTGATCTCATTTATTGCATTATTCATTATATATTGACTCTTTTTTATTTCTTCTAGGTCCTTGTTAAACCTTTCTTGCATCTTCTCAATCCTTGTCTCCAGGCTATTTATCTGTAACTCCAATTTGTTTTCAAGATTTTGGATCATTTTCACTATTACTATTTGGAATTCTTTCTCAGGTAGATTCCCTATCTCTTACTCTTTTGTTTGGTTTAGTGTGCATTTGTCCTGTTCCTTTACCTGCTGGGTATTTCTCTGTCTTTTCATCTTTTTTATATTGCTGTGTTTGGGGTGGCCTTTCTATATTCTGGCAGTTGGTGGTTCCTCTTTATTGTGGAGGTTCCTCCCTGTGGGTGGGGTGGATGGGTGGCTTGTCAAGGTTTCCTGGTTAGGGAAGCTTGTGTTGGTGTTCTGGTGGGTGCAGCTGGATTTCTTCTCTCTGGAGTGCAGTGAAGTGTCCGGTAATGAGTTTTGAGATGTTAATGTGTTTGGTGTGACTTTGGGCAGCCAGTATATTGAGGCTTAGGGCTATGTTCCTGTGTTGTTGGAGAATTTGCATGGTTATGTCTTGCTGTGGAGCTTGTTGGCCCTTGGGTGGTGCTTGGTTTCAGTGTAGGTATGGAGGTATTTGTTGAGCTCCTATTGATTAATGTTCCCTGGATTCAGGAGTTCTCTGATGTTCTCAGGATTTGGACTTAAGCTTACTGCCTCTGGTTTTCAGTCTTATTCTTACAGTAGCCTGAAGACTTCTCCATCTATACAGCACCGATGATAAAAATATCTAGGTTAATGATGAAATGTTTCTTCACTGTGAGGGACACCCAGAGAGGCACACAGAGTTACATGTAGAAGAGAAGAAGGAGGAGGGAGATAGAGGTGACCAGGAGGAGAAGAGGGGGAATCAAAAGGGGAGAGAGCAAGCTAGCCAGTAATCACTTCCCCATGTGCTCTCCACAGTCTGGATCCCTCAGAGACGTTCATGGAGTTACACAGAGAAGAGAAGAGAGAGGAAGGAGACAGAGGTGGCCAGGAGGATAAAAGGGGGCATCAAAAGGAGAGAGACAGATTCAGCCAGTAATCAATTCCTTAAGTGTTCTCCACACCCGGGAACACACAAGGAGATTCACCTACTTGGGTAGAGAAGAAAAGGGGGAGGGGGAAGATAGAGGCGACCTGGTGGAGAAAAAGGAGAGTCCAAAGAGGGAGAGAGCATTCAGGCCAGTAATCTCACTCCCAAGTAAAAATGGGTACTGAAGATTGGGTTCTTAAGGGTACAGAGTTGATAACAGATACCGAAAAGCAAAGATTAAAAATCTTGAGTAGAGGTTAGATTCTCAAAAATACAATATTAAAAAAAAGAAAAACACAGTCACAGAAATTATAAAATATATATATATATGAAATTTATTTTAAAAATAGGGTCTTTCTTTTTTTTTGCAAAGTGATAGTAGGTTATAAAAATGAAAATTAAAGGAGTAATGGTGACTTAAAAGTAACAAAAAATAAAATAATAAAATTAAAATAAAATAAAACAAAAAAATTGTTAAATAAAAAAATGATAATAGTAAAAATATATCTAAGATTTTCCCTCGAGCTGTTGTGGACAGTGTGGGGTCAGTTCATTTTCAGATAGTTCCTTGGTCTGGCTTTTACTTCTCATTGTCTATAGGCCTCTTCCTGTGTAGTCCATGCTAACTACAGGGTTTTAATCAATAGATTATGATATGCAATAGCACCTGCCACTTCCAAAGCGGTTCCCTCTGTTTATGTCAGCTTCTTCTGTTTGCTGGTTCTCTTCAGTGTCTAATTTCCTCCCTGACGCAAGGGGTGCTGTGGTGGTCACTTTTTTTTAGGCTCGCTTGTTCAGTCATACTTTGGGGAGGCAGGAACACTGCAAACAAATATCACTGGTGTGTATTCACAGTGATTCAGCCACACTGGGTTTGCTCTTCTCATGGTGTGTGTGCTTTCCCAGTCTACACTGCTCAGACTCTAGGTTGCTTTGCCAGGAACTGTCTGATGCAGGCCGTGGTTTGCATGCACTTCCCAGGTCTAAGCTGCTCAGGTTCATGTTCTTGGGTACTCCGCAAAGGTACAGACTTGGTTGGGCCTGCATTTTGTGCCCGTCCCAGGTCTGAGCAGCTCAGGTGACCAGGTCCTTGGCACGCATAGTTGCCCCCAGTTGAAGGCTGCAACTTATCCCCTCCCCTGTCCCAGCTGCTTGGTTTTCTGGGTGTACAACGGGCAAGCCTTCTCTCTTCTGGGAAGCTGATCTCTGGCTGCGACCCTCCTGGCAGATGTCAACCGTCCAGAATCCCAAGAAGTCTTGGTTAGCAATGATGTCTGCTTGCAGTTTGGTATAGGATGCCTCTCTGGGGCCGTGATTGCCCCCTTCCAGCTCTGGCTGCCCTCGCCTGCCTGTCTCCAGTGGAGGATGGGCTGGTCCGCAGCTGGCTAGCTCTGCTCAGTCCTTTGTTCTGTGAGCGTGCCTGGTGGTGGCTACAGCTTTTTGCAGGATCATGGGATAACTATCCCACAGTCTGGGTTGCTATCTCAAGCTAGTTCCCTCAGATTGCCCTCAGGGCATTCAGGCCCAGTCCCTATCCTAAGCAATGCTGCCCACTCCTCCCTGTCCCTCCCTTGCTTGCTGGTGGGGCATGCGAGCCTCTGGGCTGTCACACCACTGGGAGTTGCTGTTGGGCATGTAATCTGTGGGATTTAATTATTTATTTATTTTTTCTCCCTGTTATTTTGCCCTCTGAGATTCCAAGGCTCCCCACAAACCCAGTGGAGAGAGTATTTGTTGGTGTTTGGAAACTTCTCTCGTTTTTAAGACTCCCTTCCCCAGACGGATCTCTGTCCCTACCTCTTTTGTCTCTCTTTTTATCTTTTATATTTTGTCCTACCTTCTTTCGAAGACAAGGGGCTGCTTTTCTGGGTGCCTGATGTCCTCTGCCAGCATTCAGAAGTTGTTCTGTGGAATTTGCTCGGCGCTCAAATGTTCTTTCAATGAATTTGTAGGGGAAAAAGTGGTCTTCCCGTCCTATTCCTCCGCCATCTTAGGACCTCCCCCTCTAATTTTCTTGAAGAGAGCTGTAGTCTCTCCCATTCTATTGTTTTCCTCTATTTCTTTGCATTGATTGCTGAGGAAGTCTTTCTTATCTCTCCTTGCTATTCTTTGGAACTCTGCATTCAAATGGGTATATCTTTCCTTTTCTCCTTTGTCTTTCACTTCTCTTCTTTTCATAGCTATTTCTAAGGCCTTCTCACACAACCATTTTGCCTTTTTCATTTTTTTCCTTGGGGATGGTCTTGATCCCTGCTTCTTGTACAATGTCACGAACCTCTGTTCATAGATTTTCAGGCACTCTGTCTATCAGATCTAATCCCTTGAATCTATTTGTCACTTCCACTGTACAACTATAAGGAATTTGATTTAGGTCATATCTGAATGGTGTAGTGCTTTTCCCTACTTTCTTCAATTTAAGTCTGAATTTGCCAATAAGGAGTTTATGGTCTGTGCCACAGTCAGCTCCCAGTCTTGTTTCTGCTGACTGTATAGAACTCCTCTGTCTTTGGCTGCAAAGAATATAATCGGTCTGATTTCAGTATTGACCATTTGATGATGTTCATGTGTAGAGTCTTCTCTTGTGTTGTTGGAAGAGGGTGTTTGCTATGACCAGTGCATTCTCTTGGCAAAACTCTGTTAGCCTTTGCCCTGCTTCATTCTGTACTCCAAGGCCAAATTTGCCTGTTACTCTAGGTATCTCTTGACTTTCTACTTTTGCATTCCAGTCCCCTATAATGAAAAGGACATCTTTTTTTTTTTTCAGTGTTAGTTCTAAAAGGCCTTGTAGTTCTTCATAGAACCATTCAACTTCAGCTTCTTCAGCATTGCTGGTCAGGGCATAGACTTGGATTACTGTGATATTGAATGGTTTGCCTTAGAAATGAACAGAGATCATTCTGTCCTTTTTGAGATTTCATCCACGTACTTCATTTCAGACTCCTTTGTTGACTATGATGGCTATTCCATTTCTTTTAAGGGATTCCTGCCCGCAGTAGTAGATATAATGGTCATCCAAGCTAAATTCACCCATTCCAGTCCACCTTAGTTCACTGATTCCTAAAATGTCGACATTCCTAAAATGTCAACGTGTATTTTGCTGCTTTTGGATGGGATGCTCTATCAGTCCATTAAGTCTAATATGTCATTTGAGGTCAGTGTTTCCTTATTGATTTTCTGTCTGGATGATCTGTCCGTTGATGTAAGTGGGGTGTCACAGTCCTGAATATCACGTTTACTGTCAGTTTCTCCTTTATGTTTGTTAGTATGTACTGTATGTATTTTAGTTGCTCTTATGTTGGGCGCCTATATATTTACAGTTGTTACATCTTCTTGAGTTGATTCTATGTTCATTATGTAATGTCTGTCTCTTGTTATGGTCTCTGTTTGAAAGACTAGTTTATCTGATACAAGTGTTGCTACCCCAGCTTTCTTTTGATTTACATTTGCATGGAATACCTTTTTCCATCCTCTCACTTTTTGTCTGAGTATTTAGATCTGAAGGGAGACTCCTGTAAGCAACATGTATGTGGGATTTGTTTCTGTGTCCAGTCAGCCACTCTGTGTCTTTTAATTGAAGCATTTATTCCATTTCTGTTTAAAGTAATTATTGGTACTGCCATTTTGTTAATTCTTTTCTTTTTTTTCTCCTTCTTTGCTCTCTTCCTTTTGTGATTTGATGGCTTTCTTTAGTGTTATGTTTGGATTCCTTTCTCTTTTGTTGTATGTGTGTCCATTATAGATTTTTGGTTTGTGGTTACCATGAGGTTTATATTGCTAGTGTATTTGGTTATACTTACATATACATATGTATATGTATTCTCTTTCAAATTCTTTTCCATTACAGTTTATTATAAGATATTGAATAACCTTCCCTGTGCTATACAGTAAATCCTTGTTGTTTATATATTTATATATGATAGTGTGCATCTGTTACTCCCATACTCCCAATTTATTCCCTCTCCTCAGTAACCATAAATTTGTTTCTACCTCTATGAATCTGTTTCTGTTTTGTAAAAAAGTTCGTTTGTTCTGCTTTTTGATTCTGCATGTAAGTGATATCTTATAATGTTTGTCGTTGTTGGAATTAATTCACTTTGCCTAATACTATCCAGGTCCACCCACGTGGTTACAAAGGGCAGAATTTCCTTCTTCTTATGGCTGAGTAATATTCCATTGTATATACATACTACATCTTTATCCATTCATCTGTTGGTGAACACTTAGAGTGCTACCATGTTTTAGCTATTGTAAACAGTGCCACTATGAACATTGGTGCATGTGTATCTTTTCTAATTAGAATTTTGCTCTTTTCTAGGTATATGCCCAGATGTGGGATGAGCAGTGTTGAGAATCTTTTCATGTGCTTGATGGCCATCTATATGTCTTCTTTGAAGAAATGTCTGGGCTTAATTCCCAAAATACAGAAATAGCTCATACAACTTAATAACAACAGCAACAAGAACCCAACCCAATCAAAAAATGGGCAGAAGACCAAAACAGAGATTTCTCCAAAGAAGACATGTATGTGTGTGCACATTTGTGTCCAACTCTTTGTGACCCCATGGATTCTTGTCTTGGAAATTCCATGCACAGAGAAGCCTGACAGGCTACAGTGCCATACATTCACAATGAGTTGGACACGATAGAGCACATATGTGCCCACACACACACACATGTCTTCTGGGAGAAATGTCAATTTAAGTCTTCTCATTTTTTGATTGGGTTGTTTTTTGTCGTTGTTATTGAGTTGTATGAGCTGTTTGCATATTTTGAAAATTAAGTTCATGTCGATTGCATCATTCGTTAATACTTTCTTCTGTTTCATAAACTTATGGACTTTCATTTTCTTTATGGCTTCCTTTGCTGTGTAAAAGCTTATAACTTTACTTTTTATTCTTTTCTTATTTGTGTCAATAGCCTTTTCTTTTTTGCTTAGAGAAGTTCCTTTAACATTTCTTGTAATGCATGTTTTGTGGTGTTGAACACTTAGCTTTTGCTTGTCTCTAAAAGTCTTTATCTCTTCCTCAACTCTGAATGATAGCTTTTCCAGGTAGAGTATTCTTTGTTGTAGGTTTTTCCCCTTTGATCACATTAAATATACTGCATCACTTCCTCTGGTCATCAGAGCTGTATGCTCCAGGAGTGCTTTCTGTATGGGCTGCATGAGCCCTTCTGTTGTGGTGGGCTGACTACCATGGGTGGCCCCCTGGTCTGTTGGTTACCAGGCATTGCCTAGTGCATAGGCTGCTGGCCCACTGGTGTTTGGGGCTGGGTCCTGGGACCTCTGGTGGGCAAGTGTGGTTCTTGGGTGACTGGGGACTCAGAAGCTCCTATGACAAATGACTTGTTGGTGAGTGAGTCTGTGTCCCTGCCTAGCTAGCTGGTTGGTTTGGGGTGCGCCAGGATTAGTGCCAATAGACTGATGGGAGGGCTGGATTTCAAAATGGCCCTTGCCAGCAGTAAAGTCCTCATGGTCCAATGAGCACCTTAAAATGGCTGCTGCAAGCATCTGTGTCCCCAGGGTGAGCTGTAGTTGTTTCCTGCCTTTTGAGGAGATTCTCCAGATCAACAGGTAGGTCTGACCAAAGCTCCTTTCAAATCACTTCTTCTGCCCTGGGTCCCGGAGCATGTGAGATTTTGGGCTCACCCTTTCAGAGTGGAGCCTCAATTTCTCACAGCTCCTGGGTCTCCTGAAAGGAAGCCCTGCTGGCCTTCAAAGCCAAATGTTCCGAGAGCTTATCTTCCCAGCTCAGGACCCCAGGCTAGGAAATCTAGTGTGCTCAGACTCCTTGCTTCTTGTGGTGAATCTCTTCAGTTATAATTATCCTCCTGTATATCGGTTGCCTGGTGGCTCAGATGGTTAAGAATCCACCTGCAATGCAGGAGACCTGGGTTCGACTCCTGGGTTGGGAAGATCCCCTGGAGGAGGGCTTGGCAATCCACTCCAGTTTTCTTGCCTGGAGAATCCCCATGGACAGAGGAGCTGATGGGCTACAGTCCACGGCATCCCAAAGAGTGGGACACAGCTGAGCAACTAAGCCCAGCACATATGGGTTGCCGACCTGCGGGTATGAGTCTTAACTATACCCCTTCTCCACCCTTCCTGTCCATCTTATCGTGTCTCTTTCTTTATATCTGTAGTTGTGGAAGATCTTGTCTGCTCATATTTGAGGTCATTCTCATCAATAGCTTCTCTGTATATAGTTGTAATTTTGGTGTGCGCAAGGGAGGAAGTAAGCTCAGAGTTTTCTTATGCTGTTATCTTGGCTACTCTCTGAGTAAATATTTTAAATGGTGAGAAATGTAAACATATATTTTATTTCATGCATAATGTCAAATGCTGAATATTTGTAATTATTTCCCCTCAGACAGGAGCTTGCAAGACACATGGGAGTGACTGAAGATAGAATGCAGGTGAGTAAACTAGAAAAAAAAAAAACACTTAGGCATAACAGCCATTCTAAAACCCACTTCAGGAACTAGATACCTTGTCTTGGACATTCTCACGTTGGATAGTTTTTGTTGCCTTCACTATATTTGGGAAGTAAGATTGGAACTTCTGGGACTTTGGGGCCAGAATATATATCTCTTCAGTAAAGTAAACTCCTTCTAACATTGATATTCTTTAGGGGGCAATTTTCTGTGGACTCATGTTGGGACTGAGTCTGACTTGGAAATTATTCAAATTAATGCAACAGATAGCTGGGTTATAAGGGGGTCCACCCCTTGAGTGGCAACTCACTCCAATATTCTTGCCTGGAGAATCCCCATTGACAGAGGAGCCTGGTGGGCTACAGTCCATGGGGTCACAAAGAGTCGGACATTACTGATCGACTAAGCACACAAGGGGGTCCAAGTATACTAAATTATTTAAAATATTTAAGCTAGGCATTAGCTCTTTCTGCAAGGAGTGAATTTTCAAGTATTCAGGCATTTGGATAAGGGAATAATTCACCTCAAGATGCAACATATAAGCAACAAATGTATGTTTAGCTGAGACTGATGGGGAGGGGGATAATTTAAAATTCCAAGTCCCTGATCCTTCTGCTGTTGTTTTTGTGTGTTTGGTAGAGCAACGCAGGAGACACAAGAAACGCGGGGTCCATCTCTATTTTAGGAAGACCTCCTAGAGTAGGAAATGGCAACCTGCTTCAGTATTCTTGCCTGGAAAATACCATGGACAGAGGAGCCTGGCAGGCTCTGTGGGGTCACAGAGTCAGACACAACTGAACACACACATACTCACACTCACAACAGTGTAGAGTTTCAGCTGTAAATTTTAATTTTCTGAAATTGTTTGAAGTGCAGCCTGAAAACATTGCTAACATAGTAGGTTGTACATTATGATGGAGATGAAGGAAAGGTTTGCAACCCTTAGGAATTTGTCTAAATATATATATTTTTAAAAGTTGAGTAAATTTCCACTGGCCTAGAAAGGTGAGTTTGAGAAAATTGGACACTATTACTATATTTATTGGAGATAATGCATATATGCAACATTATGAAACTACCAGATGTATGAGTGAATATTATTTTGAGCAATTTCTAATGTCTAAGGATTTTTTTTCTGCCCTTTTCATACTATTTTCAGGGATTGGTTTTGAAGAATTTCTCTCTGCTGATCGATGGTCCGTGGCTCTCAGCCATGGACTTGTGTTAATTTGTGTTAACATTACTTGTGTTAATTTGAAGTGCTTGCCCATTTACTTAGATGGTAATGACTACTTGGTACCTCCAGGCACAGAAACTGAATATTTGTTCTTAGAACAGAGTAAGTTGTATCAAGGGAATTTTTTTTTAATAGAAAATTAAGAAAGGAAGGAAGAAAAATCAGGAAGGTTTTATTATTCGCTTTGCTGCAGAGCTGCTTTGTGAGGGTAGTGATGGATGCGGGCTGCAGACCTGGTGGGGGTGGGGGGTCTGGAAAGCAAGGCTGGGAGCCTAAGGCCAGGGGCTGGGCTCACAGTCAGGTCTGGCCAGGGCTTGGGAGGCCTGGGCCTCTGCTCTCTCATGAAGGCAAAGCAAGCTCACTGGGAAAGAAAACCTGAAGTTTTGGTGACATGCTTCTCCTGGTTTTACATAGTGGTCTCTTAGTGGAGTTCTGAAGGGAAAAGGACCCACAGGAAACAAATAAGGGAAAAGAGAGAATGTTCCCATCTATTTCCAAATTCTATGGCACGAATTTCCCAAAGAAATATTTAATGGACACCTCCCTTTGTTTTCACATAAAGCAAGAGTTACTGTATGAAAGCAGTACTGGGATTATGAAAGTAGTAGCCGCCAGCACTTCAGTTAACCAGTTTTGCATTTTGCTTATCTTAATGCAGATTTGATCCTTGGTACACTCTATCCGCCCCCCCCTCCAAAATGAGCTCTATTAATGTGGCTCCTTAAGACTATATATTCATGCATCAGAAGGGCCCAGATACTAAGATGGGAGAGGAAAAATGAGGCGATAGAGAAAGGAGGCCTTTGGTTTCATGTAAAATTTGCAGAGTGAAACCATCCAAAAATATTAAATATGATGTAATTCCAATAACTGGGATGCTGAGGGAACAGTGGCACCCACAGCACAGGTTTTTCTTTCAGTTGTTTAAAGTTGGCTCATATTTCGTAAGGAGCCATTTTGTGAATCCTGACCCACGTGTTTGTCAATTTCAATTCTCTTCCTAATATGCAGGTTGTATGCTCTTGCCTTAAGCATGAGGGGACAATGAGGCTTTCCTGGTTGAGTGGCAGTACCTAGAGAGCAGGGCTATGCTGAGCACCAGAGACTCTGGTCCAAGGTCCTGCAGCCGCACCCAGAGCAGAGAGAGCTGACTGGGTCATGAACCTGGGCAAATTTGGAGGGTAGGGCAGGGTGGAGAGTGCAGAGCTGAGAAAGGCAACAGTGGGTGCATCCTCCCCGCCATCTCTTGGCTGGCCAAGACTTTAAGAATGTTAGTCAATTTGGGCCGAGTTTGTTCCATGGACAGGGGAGCCTGGCAGGGTGCAGTCCATAGGGTTGCCCAGAATCGGACAGGACTGAAGCCACTAAGCAGCAGCAGCAGCAGCAGCAGTCTAAACCTCTCTGATCTGCAGTCTAGTACTAAGGCAGTGTCCAGGGCTTCAACTCCGCTGGTGTCAGAAGATAAGCCACAGAGTCCCTGGGCCCCCACAACCAAACCTCACTGGCAACACCAGCTCCGTCTCTATAACCGTCCCAGCGGTCCCTGAGGACAGCTTTTATTTACAAATCCAGCCCATGCCTATTGATTATTTACTGTGCACCAAAGATGGGTCATTCAAAATGGGTCCCATTCCTCTCAGTATGATTTTAAAAGGCACCCACTTTATCATGTGCTCACCTTCCCCCATCACGAAGGTACACCTGCCCAGTGAGTGGGGTTAGTGGCAGGAATAGTAATAGGTGGGAGGACAGATGAGGACATAAGCCAGTCCAGAGACAGGTACATCATCAGTGCTCACTTGCTGGGGGTGGGGGGGCTGATGGGAGGGCCTTTAAGTAAATGTCCTAAAAAATTTTAACCAGAAGGAAATAGCTTCTTCTCCTGGTGTAGTTTCCCATCTTCAAATCACCAAGATTTCCCTGCTCCATTTTTTCCTGTCTGACATTAACTGGTCCATGTACTAACCCACCCCTCGTTTCTCTCTGATTGGAGATGTGGTTTAAGCAAAGAAGGGCCAAGTGGAGGAAATATCAGAGAACACTGAGGTCCAGAGATGTGCTGCCTCTGCTCCCGGCCCACCGTGTGGTCAGCAACTGGGGTGGACCCTGCAACACCATCCTCATTCAGGAGCCGATTTGGGTCTGGGTCCTTCTGGAGCCGATACCCCTGGAGCTGATGCCCTTGCTGCCCAGGCCGCCCCTGATGCCCATGCTGCCCTTACTCCCTCTGTTTCTGCCTCCTCTGCCCTGGATTCTTCCACCCTCCATTCACTCTGGCTGCCCTCACATGGCCTTACCTGGTCCCCTACCACTGGTGGCCTTTCTGTAGCCCTGTTTCCTCTTGAATGGTCTCTGTGCCAGCTTTGCCGAAAGTGCCTTTGAGCCAGATTGAAGTTCTGATACCTCACCAGTGCCTGCCAAGTGTGTTACATACATGTGCTGAGTCATTGGCCCACTATTTTAGGGCACGTTTTCTGTGTTTTCAATAAAGTTGTGAATTCTCTACGTATTTGTTCTGTGTGTCACATGGGGTTAGTGCATCTAATGGAAATTGCTGATCCATAGTCACCATCAGTAGGCCACACACATCTCTGAAGTTTTCCAGGTGCTCAGGAGGGGTGTACAGAGACCCATCCATTCTCTTCCACCCTCATCTCCAACATCCATCCTTACCCAACCCTGCACCATTGGGACCACCTAGACGTGCAAGACGGGTGGCTTGAGTCTCCAAGGGAGGAGAGTGTGTTCCAAGGCAGGCCTGAGCCACATTCATGGTGATGAGGTCAGAAGCAAGGACCCCAAGGGCCACTTCTACAGGGGCTGCTCATAGGGCTTTATGGAGCAGAGGGAGCTGGGCGTTCATCTGGTTCTCTCCCAGTTCTGTTCACCGCCTTCCCTTTTGCAGAGGATATGCAGGGTGGGGTGGGGGCACAGAGAGAAACCACTCTAGCAGCAGGGGGAGTTCCTGGCTCTGTAGAGGAAGTGCAAGAGGAAACTCTGTCTAGGCCAGTGTAAGACTTCCCCTCTCCACCCCCTCTCCCAGAGGTGGAAAACTTAGCCCTCCTTCCCCAGCTCAGAGCTGATCATGTGGCCTTCAGATATATTTTGTCACCTTCAACATCCTGGGGAGAGCCTGGGTTCCAGCTAATTTAATACTGCAAAGAAGGCTCTTGGTTGAGTGCTGCCTGAAGCCAGGAGGAGTGGTCCCTGAGCACTGATGCAGGATAATCACGTTATTTAAGAGAAGCAGGAAGACCTTGCCTTTCTTCTTCAAATGGAATTCCCAGGTAGAAACCACCCAGGAAAGGGTATGTGAGGAGAAGGAGAAGGCCATCAGCCAAGTTCCCCTCGTAGCTGGGGGTTGGGGTGGAGGAGGGGATCATTTGCTGGCAGAGGAAGAGAGTCTTCTCCAGTTGCCTATCCCAGAGGAAGGAGGGACTAAAGAATGGGGAGGGGGAGCGCCCAGGCCCAGAACCTTATGGAACTGGCTCTCTCCAGCCCTTGGCCATGCCAGTTTGCCCAAAGAAAACTGCATTAAACTCTGGATTTAAAAATAACAGCATTGGGACTTCTCTGGTGGTTCAATGGCTGGGACTCTGCACTCCCAATGATGGGGGCCCAGGTTGGAACCCTGGTCAAGGAGCTGGATGCCACACACAGCAACTAAGAGTTCACATGCTGCAACTAAAGAGCCCACATACTGCAATGAAGATGGAAGATCTCTCCTGCCACAACAAAGACCCAGTGCAGAAAAATAAATAAATATGGTATCATGGTTTTATATATATATCTAACCTTGTCAAACTACATACATTAAATATGTGCATTTTTGTACGTTAAGTAACAACAAGTTGAAATAAATATATAAAAAACAATAAAGTTTTTGGTAAGTCAGTAAGTTTGGTAAGCTCTGGCACATTAGTCATATAGTAACTTAATCCTTCAAAGAATGACCCACTTGTTCATTTGGTCATTGTGTCTTGACTTTTTGTAAAAGGATGGCTTTTGATGAATTGTTCAGTTCAGTCGCTCAGTCGTGTCTGACTCTTTGCGACCCCATGAATTGCAGCACGCCAGGCCTCCCTGTCCATCACCATCTCCCGGAGTTTACTCAGACTCTCGTCCATCGAGTCCGTGATGCCATCCAGCCATCTCATCCTCTGTCGTCCCCTTCTCCTCCTGCCCCCAATCCTTCCCAGCATCAGAGTCTTTTCCAATGAGTCAGCTCTTCGCATGAGGTGGCCAGAGCACTGGAGTTTCAGCTATAGCATCATTCCTTCTAAAGAAATCCCAGGGCTGATCTCCTTCAGAATGGACTGGTTGAATCTCCTTGCAGTCCAAGGGACTCTCAAGAGTCTTCTCCAACACCACAGTTCAAAAGCATCAATTCTTTGGCGCTCAGCCTTCTTCATAGTCCAACTCTCACATCCATACATGACCACAGGAAAAACCATAGCCTTGACTAGACGGACCTTAGTCAGCAGAGTAATGTCTCTGCTTTTAAATATACTATCTAGGTTTGTCTTCTGTCTGTCGCCTGTTTCTGTGTGCCAGCGCCGTGCTTGCTTTTTGTGTGCTTATTGTGAGTGCTGCAGTCGTGGGTCAAAACTATTCTACACCACTGTCTGTAATGACTGGTCATTTTTCTGATTTTAAGTCCAAGGCTCAGAATCTGTCAATGCTCGTGAAGAGGAGCAGACTAGTGACCCTGTGCTCATCCTGTCTCTTATACACATCTAGATGTGTATAAGAGACAGNGCAGTCGTGGGTCAAAACTATTCTACACCACTGTCTGTAATGACTGGTCATTTTTCTGATTTTAAGTCCAAGGCTCAGAATCTGTCAATGCTCGTGAAGAGGAGCAGACTAGTGACCCTGTGCTCATCTGAGTGGCCAGCGTTTGGGGTCGGCTGGCCACCAGAGGGAACTTTCAGCTTGCCTGTCATCCTGGCAGTCCGAGAAAAATAATAATAATAATAATGGCTCCTGACCCTCGGGGCCATCCAGACCAAGCTCCTTGCATCCTGGTCTGGCAAAAGCTAGAAGACCCTCCAGTTTGGGTGAAACCCTTCATTCACAACCCCCCAGTGCTTCCGTTCCACAGGTCCTGGTCGCGGGAGTCTCCAAGGAAAAAGACCGTGAGGCACGGGAGTGCCGGAAGAAGCCGACACTCCAGGAATCGTCTCTATACCCTAGCCTCATTGATTTAGACACTGAAATCTCGCCTCCCCCGTATATCCCGCCACCCTTGCCCCCACAGGTACTGCAGGTGTTGTCCGGAAAACAAAGGAGGGACCCGGAACCCTCGGCTCCGCAGCAGGAAGNGGAGAGCCGGAAGAAGCCGACACTCCAGGAATCGTCTCTATACCCTAGCCTCATTGATTTAGACACTGAAATCTCGCCTCCCCCGTATATCCCGCCACCCTTGCCCCCACAGGTACTGCAGGTGTTGTCCAGAAAACAAAGGAGGGACCCGGAACCCTCGGCTCCGCAGCAGGAAGGGGGGCCGGCCCAGGGAACTCGCGGAAGGACCCGAGGGGGCGGAGACTCGTCTGACTACGGGAACCGAGAGGCCCCTTCATCCACCATTTGGGCGTTTCCTGTCCAGGTCGGGCCAACAAATTCTGTACTCACAACCCCACCTGAGATGATTGTCAGCAGCTGTTGCAGGTGCTTTTTACCATGGAAGAGAGGGAATGAATCTTGTCGGAGGCATGCAAAAACATGTTAGGAGTGGATGGAAGGCCCACCACGCAACCCCACCTGATCGAGGAGGGGTTCCCTCTGTTGCGGCCGAACTGGGATTTCGAGCGCACAGAAGGTAAGGAGCATCTCCGAGTATACCGCCAGCCTCTGATGGCTGGCCTCCGGGCAGCCGCCAGGAAACCAATGAATTTATGTAAGGCAGGAGCCAGATGAAAGCCCAGCAGCCTTTTTAGAGAGGATAGTGGAGGCTTTTAGGCAGTATACGTCCATGGACCCTCAGGCTGAGGAATCCAGCACAGCGGTTTTGCTAGCTTTTGTTAATCAGGCAGCTCCAGATATCAGGAGAAAGTTACNGAAAGCCCAGCAGCCTTTTTAGAGAGGATAGTGGAGGCTTTTAGGCAGTATACGTCCATGGACCCTCAGGCTGAGGAATCCAGCACAGCGGTTTTGCTAGCTTTTGTTAATCAGGCAGCTCCGGATATCAGGAGAAAGTTACAGAAAGTAGAGAGGGTAAGAGAATTGTCGATACAGGGTCTGGTGAAAGTAGCTGAGAAAATGTTTAACAATAGGGAGACTCCTGAGGAGAGAGGAACGGATTAGACGAGAGGAGAGAGAGAGGAATGGGTTAAAAGGGAAGAAAGGGAACTTGCTGAGCGTATCAGGAAAGAAGAGAGTTCAGGGTTAAAAAGAAACCGGAGGAATCAGAAGGAGCTAGCTCAAATCCTCTTCGCGGGGACGAGAACAGGGCCTGACTCCCAGAGGGCTAGAGATACCCGGTCAGGAGCAAAAGGGAAAAACCAGCCAGGCCGGCCCTAAAGAGAGACCAATGCGTGTACTGCAAAGAGCAGGGACACTGGAAGCATGAGTGCCCCAAAAGAGACCTGAAGAGAAAGACTGTAAGAAAGGAGCAATCTCCCTCAGGGGCCCACGTCCTATATGCAGGAGAAGACAGTGATTAGAGGGGTCAAGGCTCGGCCCCCCTCCCCAAGTCCTGGGTAACTATCAACGTGGAGGGGAAACCAGTTGGCTTCATGGTGGATACCTGAGATTTGCAGACTCCTGGCAGCGGTCCACTTGCCCCGCACGGTATCCATAGTACATGTCCCAGGACACCAGAAAGGAGAGGATGCCCAGGCCCGAGAGGATGGGAACACTTCCCCCAAGCCCCATATATTCCCCCTCTGATTTACGCTGGGTGCAAGATAATACCACCCGTCCTGTTGGCAAAAACGGATGGTATTGAGACCACGACGACAATTTCTGTTGCTCCCTGCCGACTTGGGCAAACACCTCTGCACCCATTTGCATCAAACCACCCATTTGGGAGGGAAAAAGACTTTGACACTTCCACAAACAGCGTAGCTGCGGTTTCCCCAGCAGAAGAAAACCATCCAAGATATGGTCCGCACCTACAAGGCCTGTCAGATGATGAGACCGGGAAAAGGACACCACACAGATGTAAGATATCAAGGGGATGGGAAAGGACAGGACATCATTGGGAGATAGATTTCACTGAGGTAAGGCCAGGCAAGTATGGATATCGATACCTGCTAGTTCTGGTTGACACTTTTTCTGGGTGGGTAGAAGCTTACCCCACTAAAAAGGAGACAGCAATAATAGTAGCTAAAAGAGCTTCTAGAAGAGATTATACCTAGGTTTGGGCTGCCGGCATCTATAATGGACCTGCATTTGTGAGCAAAATTGTACAGGGACTGGCCTCAGCCCTGGGGACCAAATGGAAGTTGCATTGCGAGTACAGTCCCCAGAGCACAGGGCAAATAGAAAGAATAAATTGAACCCTAAAAGAAACTTTGACAAAACTGGCAATAGAGACTGGCGGAGACTGGGTGACCCTCCTTCCCTTCACGCTCTTTTGGGCGCACAACACCCCCTATAAATTAGGTCTAACCCCCTTTGAAATTATATATGAAAGTCCACCCCCCGTTTGTCCGGTGTTTAAAGGGAAAAATAGACCATCTCTCTCGTTATTACTGAGACAACAATATCAGGCAGTATCTCAGAATGGAGAGGAAGATTCCTCTCCATGATCAAAGGACAGGGGGGAATGTTGAGACCTGATTCATGACAGGCCTCAAGGACTAAAGTGGGCCAGAATTATCAAAGGACAGGGGGGATTGTTGAGACCTGACTCATGACAGGCCTCAAGGACTAAAGTGGGAAAGAGCTACAATTATGGGAAAAACTGGGTCACTGCCCAGAAGGAACTGAGATCATCCTCCCCCTCCACCGACCTTGGGGCTCAGCCGGTCAGCATGTTCCCAGACTCCCAGATAACATGGACAGTCCCCTAAGCAAGCCCATGCACATGAAAAATTAGCCAATTAATAAATGCCTAATAACCCCTACAACCAATCCACCCCTGCCAACTCCCTGTCTTTGTTCTAAACCTATAAATACTGCTGTAATTCAGGGCTCGGGGCTCTTGCCCCACTCCCTGCATGGGATGTGGCGGGAGCCCTGGTTCGAACCAGAAATAAATGCCCTTTTTGCTTTTGCATTGCCGTGGATGTCTTGTTTTCTCAGTTTTGGGGGTTTGGACTGTGGGCACAACAGTTCGCCCTTGACATCTCTTGTTTGACCACTTCCAATTTGCCTTGATTTGTGGACCTGACATTCCAGGTTCCTATGCAATATTGTTCTTTACAGCATCGGATCTTGCTTCTATCACCAGTCACATGCACAACTGGGTATTGTTTTTGCTTTGGCTTCATCCCTTCACTCTTTCTGGAGTTCTTTCTCCACTGATCTCTAGTAGCATATTGGGCACCTAATGACCTGGGGAGATTCTCTTTTGATATCCTATCATTTTGCCTTTTCATACTGTTCATGGGATTCTCAAGGCAAGAAAACTGAAGTGGCTTGCCATTCCCTTCTCCAGTGGACCACATTCTGTCAGCCCTCTCCATCATGACCCGCCCGCCTTGGGTTCCCCTGCAGGCATGGCTTGGTTTCATTGAGTTAGACAAGGCCCTGGTCCTAGTGTGATTAGATTGACTAGTTTTCTGTGAGTATGGTTTCAGTGTGTCTGCCCTCTGATGCTCTCTTGCAACACCTACCATCTTACTTGGGTTTCT
>SJYX01001165.1:14873-30375 GCA_006410675.1 Oreotragus oreotragus | reverse complement strand
TTATTTCATTTAGAAGATATATTCTTCTATTATTTCATTTAGAAGATATATTCCTGCTAGTGTAAAGTCAGCCCACCATTTGTAGCCATAATAGAAAAGGAGAAACAAAATTTAAAATATTAAACTACTACTAATGAAAACAGTGGAGACAGTGTCAGACTTTATTTTGGGGGGCTCCAAAATCACTGCAGATTGTGACTGCAGCCATGAAATTAAAAGACGCTTACTCCTTGGAAGAAATGTTATGACCAACCTAGATAGCATATTCAAAAGCAGACACATTACTTTGCCAAGTAAGGTCTGTCTAGTCAAGGCTATGGTTTTTCCTGTAGTCATGTATGGATGTGAGAGTTGGACTGTGAAGAAGGCTGAGTGCCAAAGAATTGATGCTTTTGAACTGTGGTGTTGGAGAAGATTCTTGAGAGTCCCTTGGACTGCAAGGAGCTGCAACGAATCCATTCTGAAGGAGATCAGCCCTGGAAATTCTTTGGAAGGAATGATGCTAAAGCTGAAACTCCAGTACTTTGGCTATCTCATGAAAAGAGTTGACTCATTGGAAAAGACTCTGATGCTGGGAGGGATTGGGGGCAGGAGGAGAAGGGGATGACAGAGGATGAGATGGCTGGATGGTATCACTGACTCGATGGACATGAGTCTGAGTGAACTCCAGGTGTTGGTGATGGACAGGGAGGCCTGGCGTGCTGCAATTCACTGTGTCACAAAGAGTAGGACACGACTGAGCGACTGAACTGAACTGAATGGAGGCAGCCCACTCCATTATTCTTATGGAGAGAATCCCATGGACAGAGGAACCTGGAGATATACAGACCATAGGATTATGAAGAGTCGGACAAGATTGCGCACACATGCAGACATGCTCCACGTACTACCTAGCAGAATGTACACTGGAAGAATTTGACTTGGAAGACTGTATTTAAGTAAGTGAGGGTTTTGGATATTTGTCTGTAGTTGGTATATTGATAGTAGCCCAAGAATATGCTCAGTTCATGTGGAAAAGTATGTGTCATCCTGGTATATGAAAGATGACCAATAAAAACTCAAGAGTGAGCAATAGAAGAAGAAATCAGCAGAGTG
Organism: Oreotragus oreotragus; assembly: GCA_006410675.1. Taxonomy (NCBI): domain Eukaryota; kingdom Metazoa; phylum Chordata; class Mammalia; order Artiodactyla; family Bovidae; genus Oreotragus; species Oreotragus oreotragus. Next base: position 29,280 of record SJYX01001165.1, on the reverse strand, counting down.
GAAAGAGATAAAATAACAAACATACCCACATCAGGAATCTACCAGTTCAGTTCAGTCGCTCAGTCATGTCCAACTCTTTGTGACCCCACAGACTGCAGCACACCAGGCTTCCCTGTCCATCACCAAATCTCAGAGCTTGCTCAAACTCATGTCCATTGAATCGGTGATGCCATCCAACAATCTCATCCTCTGTCTTCCCCTTCTTCTCCCACTGTCAATCTTTTTTAGCATCAGGGTCTTTTCAAGTGAGTGAGTTCTTCACATTAGGTGGCCAAAGTAATCAACTTTCAGCTTTAGCATTAGTCCTTACAATGAATATTCAGGACTGATCTCCTTCAGAGTGGACTGGTTGGATCTCCTTGCAGTCCAAGGGACTCTCAAGTATTCTCCAACACCACAGTTCAAAAGCATCCATTCTTCAGCACTGAGCTTTCTTTATAGTACAACTGCCACATGGACTACTGGAAAAACCATAGCTTTGACTAGACAGACTTTTGTTTGCAAAGTAATGTCTTTGCTTTTTAATATGTCTAGGTTTGTCACAGCTTTTCTTCCAAGGAGCAAATGTCTTTTAATTTCATGGCTGCAGTCACTATCTGATTTTGGAGAGCAAAAAATTAAAATCTGTCTCTGTTTCCATTGTTTCCCCATCTATTTGCCATGAAATGATGGGACAGGGTGTCATGGTCTTAGTTTTCTGAATGTTGAATTTTAAGCCAATATTTTCCACTCTCCTCCTTCACTTTCATCAAGAGGCTTTTTAGCTCCTCTTCATTTTCTGCCATAATATTAAAATCTGTCTCTGTTTCCATTGTTTCCCCATCTATTTGCCATGAAATGATGGGACAGGGTGTCATGGTCTTAGTTTTCTGAATGTTGAATTTTAAGCCAATATTTTCCACTCTCCTCCTTCACTTTCATCAAGAGGCTTTTTAGCTCCTCTTCATTTTCTGCCATAAGGGTGGTGTCATCTGCATATCTGAGGTTATTGATATTTTTCCTGGCAATCTTGATTCCAATTTGTGCTTCATTCAACCTGGGATTTCACATAATGTACTCTGCATATAAGTTAATAAAGCAGGATGACAGTATATAGCCTTGACCTACTCTTTTCCCGATTTGGAACCAGTCTGTAGTTCCATGTCCAGTTCTGACTGCTTTTTGATCTGCATAGAGATTTCTCAGGAGGGAGGTAAGTTGGTCTGATATGCCTATCTGTTTAAGAATTTTCCACAGTTTATTGTGATCCACATAGTCAAAGGCTTTGGCATAGTCAATAAAGCAGAAGTATATGTTTTTCTGGAACTCTCGTGCTTTTTTGATGATCCAACAGATGTTGGCAATTTGATCTCTGGTTCCGCTGCCTTTTCTAAATCCATCTTGAACATCTGGAATTTCATGGTTCATTTACTGTTGAAGCCTGGCTTCGAGTTAAACCCAAGCTGAATTGTATCTGGGCTTCCAAGGTGGCACAATGGTAAAGAATATGCCTGCAATGCAAGAGCCACAGGAAATTCAGGGTCAATCCCTGGGTCAGAAAGATCCCCTGGAGAAGGAAATGGCTACCCACTCCAATATTATATATGTTATTCATTTGTAATGCCCTTGCTGTCTTAATGGGGTTTTAAAAAATCACAGTAAGCAGCATTATTTAAATAATATATAAATGAGTTTAATTAATCACTGATATTCTGATGAAAATCCCTGTTGGATTGGTAGAAAACAAAGGTAGACCCACAGAGTTTTGGTCAGAGAATGAATACAAACTATAGGATTTGTTCCATAGTGGTGAACACCCAATGAGCTGTATAGATTCATTTGTGGCTGAGTGTTTTTGATTTGAAGCCTTATTGCTTCTTCTTTATTATTAAGTAGCAAATGTACTTCATCTGATTGGAATTAATCAGTTATCTAATTAATAGTTATCTAAAATTTTTAACAGTTGAGAGGAGATGGGGGAGGGAAGAGGAAGACAGATATTAATGTGCATTATTTGTAATGTAGCAATCAAGCCAATCCAGTTTGACAAATTGGGTATAAAGCTAACAGATCCAGGGTGTGTTTTATGTTTTAACCCCAAACATCTATACTGCAAAGTGAAAAAAAAATTTTTTCCTGTAAATATACCCTACCCTACATCACTCTAAGTAATTACCATTACATGCTGTTCTGTACCGCTGAGGAGTCTCATTAGGGTGTTACACTGCATGCATTTGAAATAAAAGAAGAGATAATTTGTTTTACCAAGACTTGGTCTAACATGTCATTGTGTGTGGCTCCATCGTGACACTTTAGTACACAGATACTATCATACATCAACAGTGTGGTTTATTAGGAATGTTTGCTGCTGCTGCTGCTGCTAAGTCTCTTCAGTCGTGTCCGACTCTGTGCGACCCCATAGACGGCAGCCCACCAGGCTCTCCCGTCCCTGGGATTCCCTAGGCAAGAATACTGGAGTGGGTTGCCATTTCCTTCTCCAATGCATGAAAGTGAAAAGTGAAAGTGAAATTGCTCAGTCGTGTCTGACTCTTAGCGATACCATGGACTGCAGCCTACCAGGCTCCTCTGTCCATGGGATTTTCCAGGCAAGAGTACCGGAGTGGGGTGCCATTGCCTTCTCCAAGGAATGTTTAGGACCATAAATTTAGTCAATCTTTAAATAGTGGTCTAAACTGTGAAAAAAAAAAAGATGAAAAATGAGAATCTAAGTTTTAAGCATGAATTTTAAATATTTTCCTTATTTTAGCAAGTGTAAATTGCTAAAGAATTGTGTTGTATTGTAATACAATTATTGTAAATTGTGACTCAAGTGCTTTCGCTTGCTCCCCTCACATCCATAGCAGGTATAGCCACTTGACTGTACAATCCTTTTTCACCAAAGACTAACATCATTTTACAATCTTCTCCACTGAGATCTCTAGCAGCCATTACCCACAAAATAGACCTAACCTAGTTTTCATTTTGAATTTACTTTCAGTTTTGTAATTACATTAGACAGACCTAAACAAAATTATTCAACTCGTGTTTCTATATTTTCTATCAATGTTTGTCTTCATCAATAGACTAGGTACTGAAGATAGAGATTGAATTACCATTGAAATGACAAATCAGTGAAAGTGAACCTGACAGAATTTAGGAGAAGAGGGAAAAACAAACCATAAAGCCCTCACTTCTTGAAGACAATCTTAGCTTCCAAACAGTTTTGTCCAAATTGCACACATCACACTTAGAGGGGAGGGTGGAGGTGTACACAAGAGAGAGGGATGAGATTTTACTAAAGCCATTTGTACACAACCACAGCAACTTAATGTTTGCTAAATTAGAAGCAGAAAATGTTTTTTTCTTTCCCTAGCCTCTCATCATGAGACTTAATCGTAAAAAGTGTGTGATGTCTGTAATTCACAGTCTGGTATTATACTGATTTCTGCTGTTCTCAGACTTTGAAATCAGCCGATATGAAAACCCTGGACACCAAGCTGGCAGAATCTAAACAGCGAGTCCTGCTTTATCCATGCCTTGTATTCGGAACCATTTTCCCTTGTCAAGCTTTGTATTCAGGTTCTATATTTGCCCTGGTTGCCCTGTCTCCTGACCTGTTGTCTCATCCCTTGTCTCCTGCACCTTGTACAGGAGGTGACTGATTTTTCTGGTGCTGACCACAGCTCTTCTGCTGGGTCAGAATTTCACATCACCCATCAATCTATGCCTGCTTTTGATTTCTGTAGTGAATAACACATCTAGATTCTACTGGCATCCCTTTAGCTAGCCAGCATTTCCCCTAACTTTGTCATTCATCTCAGAACAGGATGTAATAGTCCTGTTTTTCATAAGTCAACTAATTTTCCCTTTCTTTCCTTTGTTAAAATAGCAGCAACAACAACAACAAAATCTTCTTGGGTCCTAACTCCTTCTGTGCTGCTCTCACTTGTCAGAGTGAGGCTGGTTATGGAAGATGGAATTCCTGCCAGTTCATGTATCATGTGGATGGGTTAACTTAAGAGGAACAGCTCCACTGTTCTGTTAGGGCTCAGCAAAGGGGTACTTTCTTTCTGGAGAAAATCTGCAGACTTTAAAAAATAATAAATAACATTTTAAATTTATTTTTTCCTTGGTTTTATAAATAAAAAGAAACCTTTTCTGTTCCAGTATCCCATTGTGGGTGACACATTTCATTTAATTGTCATGTCTCTGCAGGCTTCTCCTGGCTATGACAGTTTTTCAGGGTTTCCTTGTTTAGGGTAAACTTGACAGTTTTGAAGAGTAATGGTCAACTATTTTGTAGAGTGTCCCTGAGCAAGAATTTTCTGATTTTTTTCAAGATTAGACCAAACTTGAGTTTTTCGTTCGTTTGATTTCTTTGGAGGGGGAGGTTGGGGAATGCTGCACTGGGTCTTAGTTGTGGCATGTCAGATCTACTTCCCTGAAGAAGGATCAAACCTGGGCTGCCTGCACTGGGAGTGTAAAGTCTTAACCACTGGATGATCATGAGAGTCCCAGACTGAGGTTTAGTTTTGAGGAGGAAGACCACAGGTATAAAGTGTTATTTTTTTTTTTCACATCATGTCAAAGTTCCATACTATCAACATGACTTCTCACTGGTGTTAATCTCAATCACTTGCCAGACTGAGATTGGTAGTGTTTGCCAGATTCCTCCACCATAAAGATACTCCCACCCCCATGTCTACACGGCACTCACTGGAAGGAAGCCACTGCCCAGTCCATATACTTAGTTAGTAGGGGGTTAGTGCCCCACTTCCTTGAGAGCAGAATATCTACATACATATTTGGAAATCTAGAAGGGATATTATTTGTTCAGTCATTTAAAAAATACTAGTATGGGCTTGTGGATATTTATACCTTGGGTTATAATCCAACACCAGTTTACATATTTTTTTGTTCTTGTTCAAATTGTTTCAGCTTTGGAGGGTTTTGTTTTGTAATGCAAAAAGTACCTCTTTGATGGGGATTTCACATCACATTTTCTTTTAGATCAGAAGGAAGATAAACTAGGCTGGCAATAGAGGTGCTTGAATTTGAGGTTTTTGGCATAGAGTATAAGCAATAGCCTAATCGTATAATCCACTTGTGCTTTTGGTATTGGTCTCTATGAACTATGCAATTAGAACATCATGCTTCACATATTCCTTTTGTCTAAGATATTAGAATCCTAATATTCTTGGCTCATTAGAGGGGAAAAGAAAACCTTTAGGTTTCCATAAACTTTTGTATTCCATGAAGTCTCTATTAACTACCTATTTACACAGGCATCCTTTGGCTCAGCAAGAGTTAGATATGGGGCAAGTTAAATGCTCCACTCAACCCTTCCCAAACAAGAAGATTAGTACAATCAACAGAAGTATTATTATTATGTGATAAAGAGTAATGTTATCAGAAAGCTCCAGATGTAGTGCTCATAAAAATCAACACTTTCCTTTATGAATCATAAAACATTCAATTAAATAGTAAATACACCCAGTACCTCCTGGAACTGGAAATGGCAATCCATTCCAGTATCCTTGCTTGGAAAATTCCATGGACAGTGGAGCCTGGCAGGCTACAGTCCATGGGGTTGCAAGGATTTGGACACGACTCAGCATGCATGCACACCCGGTACCATACCAGAGGATGTAGTAGACACAATAAATATTTACTGAAACAATCAATTCATAACATTTAGAATATTTTCTTCATTTAATCTTATTAATTGATTAAAATGCAGTAATTATGCTAATCCCATTTCTGTGTGTTACTTTCCTGAGTCCTTTTTACCATGTATCAACTACTCTAGGTCCTCCAGGTAGGCACCTAACCATTGTAATTTTTGACAAGATTGCAGCTCTGTGAAAAACAATATGAGTACGAAATCTATGAAGAAATGTACCAAAAGAGTCGTTATCTAGATACTGAGACTACAGATGATTATAAAGTTCATTCTTCACTTACATATTCTCACATTTTCTGTAATAACCTTTAATGCCTTGTTAGTGGTTAAACATGCTTTTTTTTTTTAATGCAAATACTTCTATGGCTGCTACATTTGGTCAGTTAGTGATATAAATGTTGTTCCACATTTTGCTCCTGTTACAATGGAAGCTGAAAAAAAAATTAACCAGAAAATTTAGATAAGTAACAAAACTATATTTTCATCGTCAACAAGACTTTATCCCCAATAAATTGGGTCCGTTAAAAACAAGTAATATAGGATATTATATCTTAGCCCCTGGTAACCTATGGAAATTTGTGGTAAACCTATGGTGAAACTATGGAAATCACTGAAAAAAAGATCACAGAGCAACTAAGAATTCTTCTCTAATAAACTGTGGCTATCAGCATGAAAGCAAATCCATTCACACTCTACAGAGACTCTCATTAATTACTTGAGGAGAGTTATCCTCTTGGATGTTTATATAAGTGAGCATTTTATTCCCACCTCCATTATTCAGGGATGAAGTCAGACACACTTACAGTTGGAGGAGTGTGCCTTTGATTCTCTTATTTCTGACTGAATTACAAGTCAGAATATTGTGTGGAAGTGGATCTGCAGACTAATCCACATGAAGGAAGATCACTTAGTATGCTGTGAGTGTACTGAAGTTTCCCTTTGAAGTCTGTTCAAGGGAAAGTTTTTGCTTTCCGACAACATAGGTATGATTCTCCCGAACTGTGCTTTGAGTTTATCAATTTGTGGAGGTTACAACAAGAGCAAAACCACAAAGACTCATATTCAGCAAGCATCTAAGACTTTTGTCATATAAGAATGTTCTGTGCTGAGGGGATTTAGGGTAAAGGTGAACAGGCACAAAAAGAAAAGAAAATTAAGGATGATAAACTTTAACTGCCCTAAACATATACTTTACTTTTCTTCTTTAATTTAAAAATTAAAGTATTAAATTATAAAAATATTTATGACCCTCTCAGATGCAAGTCTTTCTATCACTAGTTATGGTGATAATGAGCATGATTATAAGATTTTCTTCAAGCACTATGAATCTCTACAATGTCTTTGAATCTTTTTAAACTTTTTATGCCTCAAATCACATCATCTTGGAGTTAAAATGAGGCCAAGCTAGCAATCATCTCTTATTCCTTTGACATGTGCCCCCACAAACAGTTTCAGAAGATTCAATCTTTATATAGTATCAGAATTTATTTTTGTGAGTCTCTAGTTCATGTTTCAAAGATGCTTATGAAATGGTCTTATTAACTTCCAGGTATAATCCTCAGTTGACTCTCCCATTTTGGCTCAATTCCTGCGTCAACTGTCACCACTACCAATACCACTGCAGATGCTTCATGGTGTCAAAGAAGCACATCTTTGGTCTCCAGAATCACCAACAGAATGATGGAGCTGTGCTGTGTGGGAAGAATGCAGCCTCTACCAAGAAGTGATTTGACGTCTTGTTACATGGATGTACAGGTGACACAGCAGTAAAGAATTTGTCTGCCAATGCAGGAGACATAGGAGACGTGGACTCGATCCCTGAGTCAGGAAGATCCCCTGGAGGAGGAAATGACAACCTACTCCTGTATTCTTGCCTGAAAAATTCCACAGACAGAGGAGCCTGGTGGAGTATAGTCCATGCAGAGTCAAACATGACTGAGCACACATTGTATATGTTACATGGGTCTGGATTCCATGACTCCCAAAAGAAACAGCTCTTGATNGTCAACAAGACTTTATCCCCAATAAATTGGGTCCGTTAAAAACAAGTAATATAGGATATTATATCTTAGCCCCTGGTAACCTATGGAAATTTGTGGTAAACCTATGGTGAAACTATGGAAATCACTGAAAAAAAGATCACAGAGCAACTAAGAATTCTTCTCTAATAAACTGTGGCTATCAGCATGAAAGCAAATCCATTCACACTCTACAGAGACTCTCATTAATTACATGAGGAGAGTTATCCTCTTGGATGTTTATATAAGTGAGCATTTTATTCCCACCTCCATTATTCAGGGATGAAGTCAGACACACTTACAGTTGGAGGAGTGTGCCTTTGATTCTCTTATTTCTGACTGAATTACAAGTCAGAATATTGTGTGGAAGTGGATCTGCAGACTAATCCACATGAAGGAAGATCACTTAGTATGCTGTGAGTGTACTGAAGTTTCCCTTTGAAGTCTGTTCAAGGGAAAGTTTTTGCTTTCCGACAACATAGGTATGATTCTCCCGAACTGTGCTTTGAGTTTATCAATTTGTGGAGGTTACAACAAGAGCAAAACCACAAAGACTCATATTCAGCAAGCATCTAAGACTTTGGTCATATAAGAATGTTCTGTGCTGAGGGGATTTAGGGTAAAGGTGAACAGGCACAAAAAGAAAAGAAAATTAAGGATGATAAACTTTAACTGCCCTAAACATATACTTTACTTTTCTTCTTTAATTTAAAAGTTAAAGTATTAAATTATAAAAATATTTATGACCCTCTCAGATGCAAGTCTTTCTATCACTAGTTATGGTGATAATGAGCATGATTATAAGATTTTCTTCAAGCACTATGAATCTCTACAATGTCTTTGAATCTTTTTAAACTTTTTATGCCTCAAATCACATCATCTTGGAGTTAAAATGAGGCCAAGCTAGCAATCATCTCTTATTCCTTTGACATGTGCCCCCACAAACAGTTTCAGAAGATTCAATCTTTATGTAGTATCAGAATTTATTTTTGTGAGTCTCTAGTTCATGTTTCAAAGATGCTTATGAAATGGTCTTATTAACTTCCAGGTATAATCCTCAGTTGACTCTCCCATTTTGGCTCAATTCCTGCGTCAACTGTCACCACTACCAATACCACTGCAGATGCTTCATGGTGTCAAAGAAGCACATCTTTGGTCTCCAGAATCACCAACAGAATGATGGAGCTGTGCTGTGTGGGAAGAATGCAGCCTCTACCAAGAAGTGATTTGACGTCTTGTTACATGGATGTACAGGTGACACAGCAGTAAAGAATTTGTCTGCCAATGCAGGAGACATAGGAGACGTGGACTCGATCCCTGAGTCAGGAAGATCCCCTGGAGGAGGAAATGACAACCTACTCCTGTATTCTTGCCTGAAAAATTCCACAGACAGAGGAGCCTGGTGGAGTATAGTCCATGCAGAGTCAAACATGACTGAGCACACATTGTATATGTTACATGGGTCTGGATTCCATGACTCCCAAAAGAAACAGCTCTTGATTTGGGTTTGCAGCCCCATTCTCACTAGCATTTAGAAAGAAGCCCATGAAGTCTGACACAGACTTTGGTGGAGAATATGGGCTGCATTTTCTGCTTTCACACCATCTAGTGCTCAAGCTCCTTCCATCAGAACCTCACTCCCTTCTTCCAAGTTAATGCACTGTTCCCTAGAGTTCCATCATCAACTGAGTCAACACAGTGGGTCACATTATAACTTCTGCTACATTGCAAGATAAGACTTACAGCACAGAACATTGTTTTCATGATAACTTTACTAATTATTAGTTTCTGTGGGCATATCCAATTCCTTACCTCTCTGAATTTCTATTATCTCATTTGTCAAGCAGGGCAGAAACTCTTGTTATAATAAGTTATAAAAATGGCTGATACAACATTGAAATATCTGTTCTACCATTATAAGACAGTAAAATGCAAAGTATTAGTATTGGGTGACTTAGTGAGCTGAGAATCCTCTGGAAGAACTCTGGAAAAATAAGTTATCTGGTCAAAACAAGGAATTTCTCCCTGTTCTATAATTTTTCCTGCTTGGTGAAAAATAGACCTAGGAATTGGATATAAACACGGCAATTGTTTTGAGAAGGGGGAAGGTGATCACCCATGAAGCCAACAGGATCATGTCATTATCAACCTTAAGTCTGAGAATTATGCTAATTATCTTCACCAAACTTTTAGAGTTTTGCTGATTGTAGCACCAGTGCTAGGTCAGTGGGAATCAAGGTGCTTTGGGTTTCATGGACTGGAAATATGGAAAAACATTACTGGGTTTAGTCAAGGTGAAAGGAATTTACAAATGCAAATCATCCAGAAGGTCTCCATATCTCCATATGCAGTCTCAGATTTCATATAATTTCATGACCTGAGAAACGGAAATATTGCCTTCAAGTCAATTTGTTGATGAAGTCATTGCTTTAAAGCATCGAAAAAAGTTGCACATATTATGATAGTGTCATTATGTCACTGTTTTGCTGATTGTAGCACCAGTGCTAGGTCAGTGGGAATCAAGGTGCTTTGGGTTTCAGGGACTGGAAATATGGAAAAACATTACCAGGTTTAGTCAAGGTGAAAGGAATTTACAAATGCAAATCATCCAGAAGATCTCCATATCTCCATATGCAGTCTTAGATTTCATATAATTTCATGACTTCTGAGAAACAGAAATATTGCCTTCAAGTCAATATGTTGATGAAGTCATTGCTTTAAAGCATCGAAAAAAGTTGCACATATTATGATAGTGTCATTATGTCACTGCTCCCAAATTAAACATTAAAGAGGGGGAAACATTTTTTTATTTTTGTTTCTGTCAAAGTGTGAGCTCACAGTCTTGGATATAGAGAGTCCAAAAATAATTTTTTATTTCTTGAGATAAAGAAATGAATGGCTAAATTTGCCTTAGAGAAGTCATTTGACTATATGTACAGGACTATGACACAGTTTCACAAATTACTATTGATGGCTCCTTATTTTCTGACCAGCTTGCCTCTGGGCTTGCTGAGGGATCTGCTGTAACCAGAACCCTAGGAAGTTCAGAGCTCTGGCCCAGAGGGAAAGGAAAGCACTTTGACAGCTATATGAATGGAGTAGAATGGCTCCACAATTTTTTGATGATGAATATTCCCGTGACCCTGTTGAACTGTGTTACGGTATATTCTTTACACATTTCTCCTTCCTGGCTTTTGTCCAATTGCCTTCATTCAATTCATCAAGATGGATGTCTCTGTGTTAAAGTTTTACCTTATTTTTTTCTAAACATGTTTAGTGTCGTATAGCCAGAAACCAATAAACTTGCCCTTTAATTCTTAGACCCGATGGCAATTCAGAACCTCATTTACTGAGGGCTTTGTCCTGCCACTTTCTGTTAAGTGAAACGAGTGGAAATGCTGGTGAAGTTGTTCAGACTCTGGTTCCGACACTGCTGTTTCAGAGCTCACAGGCTGCTGGAAAGAACAATCATTAGATAGGTCAGGCAAGCTCAGAATTTCAATCCAGGGAGTCTCACTAAAGTTGAATTAGTTCTGTGCTTGTGAGGAAAAGGGGGAGAGCTGTGCTATCCCATTCCAGCAATAGAAATCATAGAGGAGAGTGGGTGGATTCTAATGGTAGCCTATTAAGAAAATAAATCTTTCAATTCTGAAATAGGTTATATAAAGATCTTTCTGTTTTAAAAAGCCATCTAAAGGTACATATCCAAATCCAAGTTGGAAAGACCTACAGAGAAGTTTGTAAGTAGTAAGTGCCTGTGTTAGTCACTCAGTCATGTCTGGCTCTTTATGACCCTATGGACTGTAGCCTGCCAGGCTCCTCTGTCCATGGGATTCTCCAGGCAAGAATACTGGAGTGGGTAGCTATTCCTTTCTCCAGCAAATCTTCTCAACCCAGGGATTGGATCTAGATCTCCTCAATGAAGGATTCTTTACCATCTGAGCCACCAGGGAAGCCCAGTAATTGGCTGCCTGCAACAAATATTTATTTGTGAATGCTTGCTGTTCATACAGCTTTTTAAAATTTTTACTGAAATTTAATGTGACTGAAAGCCTGAAGTTTGTTGAAGTGGAGACCATATGAGATGCTGATAATCAATTGACCTTGAAATATTCTTTCATCATTTGGACATCAGTTTTCTTGGGAATAAAATGGGATAATAATTGTTCCCTTATTTGATTATTAAAGGACACTTTTTCTGTTACCTTGGAGTTTCATCAAAAGTTGCAAATCTGAGAACAATAGGTGATTAACGAATCCCCTTTTATTCTAAAAATTAAGCTGAGCCCCGGAACCTCTCCAGAGTTTTCTATGACCTTCAACCTCCCACTCCCATATGGCTTCTAAGGAGAGAAGACTAGAGAACTTGAGAAATTTCAAAGAAGGAAAGAGTTTCAGGCAGTAGGAATGTGAAGGCAATTGGTCTCTTTCTATCAAGGCATAGAAGGTGTACTCCCCACCCTGGTTCTAATTGGTAGGTGAGATCCAAAGAAGATCCTCACAGAGATGTCCTGGGTGGAGATGGTATGGGGCAAGATCAGGAAGGCTCTGAAATTTTCCTTTAAAAGTGAGGTACATATGAGGATATAGCACCTCTGGGAGGCATGCAAAGTGAGGAGAGAAGGTTCTTGATGAGGGCTACACTTTCACCATTTGGCAAGAATACATGTGCACTTGTGTTATTAAATGAAATCTGGATGCTATTAAATGAAATCAGTCCTTAACAAGGAGATGGCCACAGGAGTCATTAGATGTATAGGTGGAACTGGTGGCAGGGCCTTGAGATGTTAAACAAAGTCCGCTGCCCCTTTTGAGAAGTTGCAGTGCAGAAGATGCTGTGTCTGTGTGTAATGTGAGAGGAGTGCTTCTTGGAGAAACTCACCTACTCTCTAACACACAGCTTTGAAATCAAGGATATTGACAGCTGAATGCATCAGTATTAACAACTTTTTGCCATTTTCTTCTAATTCTCAACCTTTCCTGTGCACACTACCCCTCAAGTTCAGGCTTATACACATTAGTCAATAACTCAGGGGATGAGTCAGGATGGCATGAGGAAGTACATAGTGCACACCTAGTACATAGGGAGCACTCAGAGGAAAGGCTCTTATGTACATGATTACAATGACTCGGGGAAAGAGGAGTATTTGTTTTATTTGTGATATGTCATCACGTGAGTTTTACTGTTACTATAATAGCCTTATTTCCAAAAAGTTCATCATGAAATGAATCTCTTTATAGAAAATGCACTTCTTGCTATCGACTTAAATAATGAAACTAGAATTCTATTGCTTTAAAAATATTTCCATATTTTCTAGTAAAACAAGTACGTTATTAGAATCAAAGAAACAAAGGAAACCAGAGATGAACAAGTCAAAAATAGTATATTAAACCATTTGATTTTCTGTTCTGATTTATTGCCATTAAAATCTAAAGGACAAAAGAAAAAAAATTCTAAGCTAGGAAACATTGAACAGGCAAATTACTAATCTGCCATCAAAAATTTCTTCCTAATTAATTTTGTTTTTTCATGCCATCCTTTCCAATATTTGTGAAGTTATATCTTTATAGAATTTTATTTAATTAATTATTAATTGATTTTCTCTATATTATAACTCAGTAGACATATACTTGGAGCTTGTAAGTTGCTTATCCTACACTGAGAGAGTATGGAGAGAGAAAGATATACAGACAGCAAAATAATGGTTCAACTCTTACACTAAATCGTAAAATAAGGGCTTCTTTGGTGGGCCAGTATCTTGGACTCCATGCTTCCAATGCAGGGGGCCTGGGTTCAATCCCTGGTCAGGGAACTAGAGCCCTCATGACACAACTAAAGATCCTGTATGCTGCAATGAAGACCTGGCATAGCCAGACAAATAATTAATAAAAAAAAAAGAATCATAAAGGAGAACCTGCAAAGCATGCAAAACTATGGTAGAGATGACACTAAAATTGATAATGTGACTTCTTGCTATTGTTTTTTAAATATGTTACAATATTTTATAATATTATTCATTAGCATACTTTTATATTCTGAGTCATATTTGTTCAGTTCCAGCTCAGGGCTTTGTTTGCAAGATACTGGTTGCAGAAGATACATAGGTCATATATTCTAAAACTTTTTAATAATCCCCACAAAGGTTTGTCTCATCTCTAAATTATAACTTGATTTTACAGAGTCCTGTATGCCCTTTCCTCCGAAATCTAATCATTGTTTCTTGGTGGTATAAAGAAGCAAGGGTAAAAATCATTTCTTTTCTTGGCACTGGGTCAGGAAAATCGAGCAACTTCTTTTTTAAGCTAGTAGAAGTTTTGTATTAGAAAGCACTGAATGATGTGCAGAATTTTTCAATACAAACTCACCCATTTTACTATTGACTGACTACTAAAAATCTTTCATTTAGGATTTCTGTCAGAGATTCTCATTTCCAGCAATGTAAAATTGGGATATTCAAATCAAACCTTCAACAATGTTTAAAAACTCCTTCAGTTCAGTTCAGTTCAGTCGCTCAGTCGTGTCTGACTCTTTGCGACCCCGTGAATTGCAGCACGCCAGGCCTCCCTGTCCATCACCAACTCCTGAGTTCACTCAGACTCATGTCCATCCAGCCATCTCATCCTCGGTCGTCCCCTTCTCCTCCTGCCCCCAATCCCTCCCAGCATCAGAGTCTTTTCCAATGAGTCAACTCTTCTCATGAGGTGGCCAGAGTACTGGAGTTTCAGC
>SJYX01001165.1:0-13240 GCA_006410675.1 Oreotragus oreotragus | reverse complement strand
TGGAGTTTCAGCTTTAGCATCATTCCTTTCAAAGAAATCCCAGGGCTGACCTTCAGAATGGACTGGTTGGATCTCCTTGCAGTCCAAAGGACTCTCAAGAGTCTAAGAACTCCTTAGAAATATCAAATAGCTGACAAGAAAGTAAGGAGCTTCTTGGCCAACACCTAAGAGGAAATGAAGGAGAGAAAAACCAGATGATCACAGCCACTTAAACTCTGAGGTTACTGGTGGATCTCAGGGATCATGGGCCCATGGCTTCTCAAACACAAGCAACAGAGAATCTCTACATGGATCTGAGAAGAGATGAATCAGATCTATACCAACACCACTCACCACAGGGAGCATCAGGGTAATAGGTGCTCTGTGCCTTAGGTCTGATTTCCACAGGAGCTAACTTGAGAGTAAGATTTGAGCGCAAGCAGTTTATTGACTGGCTTCCCAGGTGCTGCTAGTGTTATAGAATCTGCCTGCCAATGTAGGAGATGCAGGTTTGATAATCCTTGGGTTGGGAAGATCCTCTGGAGGAGGCCATGGCAATCCACTTCAGTGTTCTTGCCTGGAGAATCCCGTGCACAGGTGGGCTACAGTCCATAGCGTTGCAAAGAGTTGTACACAACTGAAGTGACCTGGCACACACATGCAGTTTATTGGCAGGTGTAGTGGATATTATACTATGTGGCCTATGTCCCCATTCAAGAACGACACACTCATTCCACTACACCTATGAGTGTGGGATGGACCCAACCCTTGAGTCCTGAGGCCGTCTTCAGAATTTACCCTCAGGTGAAGAGAGCTGCTCATGCAAGGTCATCCCCTCCCTAACTGTAGCCCACATCTAATGGCTGGATTGTGTCATCTTTGTTTCAAAGTGGAAAATCTCTAAAGGCTGGTCTATTGGGTTGACCAAAAAGTTCATTTGAGCTTTTCTGTAACACTTAATGGAAAAACCAGAACGAACTCTTTTTGGCCAACCCAATAACTCCAGAACAATTTGGGTTCTCTGGGGCAATTACACTAAAGTTCAACTTTTCTCTCTGCCCAGTCCTGCTTGATCAGTCTTTAGATATGGTAAAAGTACTCTCTCTTTGTTTGGCTGCACCACATGGCTTGCAGGATCATAGTTCCTCAGCCAGGGTTTAAACCCGGGCCCCAGGAGTGAAAGTGCCAAGTAAGAACCACTGGACTATTGGGCAATTCGCCAGAAGTACTCCCCAATAAGCCTCTTTTATTTAAAATATCAGGGTCTCAGATAAAAGTTTGTTTCCTGGGGAACCAAACTGACAGGAAGTAATCCTAGAGCTTATGGATATGAGCCAGGGTAGGTAAAAGGGTCAATATGGGTTTTGCTAAGCTGATAAATACTACTTAGAGCAACTGTGGCTCAACATGACTGGGGAGCCCTGGGAGATGGTGCAGAATTTCCTCAGAGAGACAAGGAAATGGGATTACATACCCACTTTCATACATCATTGATTGAGGATTATTTTTAGAGTTGTCAATTGTCATGCCCTCTACATCATTTGAAAGACATACCAGCACTTTTCCATGGTTAGAGAAGGAATTTCTTCCTTGGAGTAAGAGGGCAATGTCATGAATGGGAATGATGAGTTTTGGGTGTGATCAAGACATCAATGCTATTTACTATACCGTCGTTCTATGTGAGCAAAGTGAAAAAGGAAAGGGAAAAGCTTTTTCCTGAGTCCTTGTGATAAAGATCTAGCTCTGACATGAATTTATATCTTGTGTACATGGTATCTCTCTGTGTTCCAAGGAATTTTTCACGTGAACTTGCTTTAAGTGGTTCTAGACTAGTCATGTCTCCAAGAGCCTGGTAGAAGGAAGTGCAAAATATTGTAAAAAGGGAGTTTATCATCCTACACCTGGTAAATCCCTGCCTATATATTTTTAAAGGAGAGTAAAGAGAAAAACTAAAAAAAAAAATCAAGATGAGAAGAACTAAGAAGTCACAGTGAAGGAAAACCTGTAGAAATAATAAAAAATAACATTTTTACTTTAAGGACTCTAGATATTGAATTTATAATAGATAATGCAACAACTAGTTTATTGTGTATAGAGGAAAAAAAAGCTTGAATATATCTGTAGGAATTTTTGATGCTGTTTTAGTCACTAAGTTGTGTCTGACTCTTTTGCCTCCCCATGGATTATAGCCCACCAGGCTCCTCTGTCCACAAGATTTCCCAGGCAAGGATATTGGAGTAGGTTGCCATTTCCTTCTTCAGTGGATCTTCCTGAACCAGGATTGAACCCATGTCTCCTGCATTGCAGGCAGATTCTTTACCACTGAGCCACTGGGAAGTCCTGTCACTCAGTCGTGTTTGACTCTGCAATCCCATGGACTGTAGTCTATCAGGCTTCTCTGTCCATGGGATTTTCCAGGCAAGTGTACTGGGGTGGGGTGCCATTTCTTTTTCCAGGGGATCTTCCTGACCCAGGGATCAAACCCAGGTCTTCTTCATTGCAAGCAGATGCTTTACTCTCTGGGCCACCAGGGAAGCCCATCTGTAGTATAGAAAACTTTAGTATTTGAAAAAATAGAGCTTCTAGAAATTAAAATGGAAATTTAAGACAGTCTGAAATTCAATGCTCAGTAAGTAGAAGAATTAATAACTGAATAGAATCCACTGACAAGAAAAGTGGCATAGTAGAAAGTAGACCAGAAAAATGATAAAGAACGTAACACATGGAAACAAAATAAATTGGAAAATATGAAAGTACAATAAAAAGACAAGGAAGAAATGCATATAATTGGAGTTACAGAAAAACTGAGGAGGCCTGAGAGATATTTGAAGAAATATTGGCCAAAATTTTGAAAATTTGCTGAACCTATAGATGTCCAAACCAAAAATGCTTGGAAAAGCCCAGGAAGAGAAATATGAAGAAAACTACACTAAATCACATAATAATCTGACATTCAAATTACATGATAAAGAAAAAAAAATCTTAAAACAGTCAGAAAAAAAATTACATATGGAAGAACAATAATAACAGTTATAAAAGACTTCTTGTCAGAAATTATGAAATTCTGAAGATACTGTCATAGAGTCTTTGAAGTACAAAAAAAAAAAAAAAAGAAAGAAAGAAAGAAAGAAAGAAAAATCAACCTACAATTCTATACCCAGAAAAAATATCTTTCAAACATGAAGATGAAAGCCATTGCCAGCAGACCTTTATTAACAGAAATAGTAGACTGTAGCATATTCACAGGACAAAATGCTACTTAGTGACTGTAGGAACAACTACCAATCTACAGAACAATGTAGTGTGAGTATAAGTGAAAGTTGCTCAGTCATGTCTGACTCTTCGGGACCCCAAGGAATGTAACCCACCAGGCTCCTTTATCCTGGGATTTCCCAAGCAAGAATACTGGAGTGGGTTGCCCTTTCCTTCTCCAACAGAACAATGTAAGTGAATCTCAAAAAATGATTTGTGGAATGATGCATATTCATAGTATTTAATTCCATTTACATTAAGTTCTAGAACAAGCAAAACTAATCTACATTGAAAATATCAGAACAGTATTTTTTTTTTCAGTTGTTTTAGACATGGGGATTGACAGGAAAGAAAAATGATATTTCCTGAGGTTCTGGTAATATTATGCATCTTGATAGAGGTTTGACTTTCAGACCTGAATATGTTTTTTCAAAATTCAGTGAATGAACACATCAGATTTATTCATTTCACTTAAGTTTCCCTTCTAAGAAAAAGCTAAATAAGTATTAAACACAAATTAGCACTATGAGGAGGTCTTGGGCTGTCTGAAATTTACTTTGAAATGTATCAAGGAGGATGATGATTAATAGATTACAGGGGTAAATAGATGGATGAATGGGCACTTGATACAATGTATAATGTATAATAATATGTTAATGTAGAAGATCTAAATGGAACATATATAAGTATTTAGTGTAAAATTATTTGTTTTGCTCTATAATTGAAATTGTTCATAATAAACTTTGAAAAACAACCAGTACAAAGGGAAAATATTATAACAAAAATTAGAAATATTTTATAAGTTAATATTAAAAATACCTTTATGACACTGTGGATTTGTCTAGAACAGGACGTAAAGAAAATGAACCATAAGTAGTGGCTTAAATTCAACAATAACTGTTTATCAGAAGACAGCATTAATATAGCAAAAGATGAGTTAGTGAGTGCAGGATGATATTTGCAATGCATATACTTGACAAAGAAACAGTTTCCAAATGAAAGAATTGTTACAAAATAATTTTTAAAATGACCAAGCAACACAAAACAAAAATTAAGCAAAACATGTGAGTGGACATTTCAACAAAATTGAATCAAAATAATTTTTCAGTTCAGTTCAGTCACTGAGTTGTGTCTAACTTTTTGGAACCCCATGGATCTGCAGCATACCAGGCTTCCCTGTCCATCACCAACTCCCTGAGACTACTCAAACTTATGCCCATAACATCTGTGATGACATCCAACCATCTCATCCTCTGTCATCCCCTTCTTCTCCCACCTTCAATACTTCCCAACATCAGGGTTTTTCCAATGAGTCAGTTCTTCACATCAGGTGGCCAAAGTACTGGAGTTTCAGCTTCAGCATCAGTCCTTCCAATGAATATTCAGGACTGATTTCCTTTAGGATGGACTTGTTGGATCTCCTTGCAGTCCAAGGGACTCTCAGGAGTCTTCTCCAACACCACAGTTCAAAAGCATCAATTCTTCAGTGCTCAGCTTTCTTTATAGTCCAACTCTCACATCCATATATGACTACTGGAAAAACCATAGCTTTGACCAGATGGACCTTTGTTGGCAAAGTAATTCCTCTGCTTTTTAATATGCTGTCTAGGTTGGTCATAGCTTTTCTTACAAAAAGCAGGCGTCTTAATTTCATGGCTGCAGTCACCATCTGCAGTGATTTTGGAGACCAAAAAAATAAAGCCTGCCTCTGTTTCCCCATCTATTTGCCATGAAGTGATGGGACTGGATGTCATGATCTTAGCTTTCTGAATGTTGCATTTTAAGCCAACAGTTTCACTCTCCTCCTTGATTTTCATCAAGAGGCTCTTTAGATCTTTGCTTTCTGCCATAAGGGTGGTATCAACTGTGTATCTGAGGTTATTGATATTTCTCCCTGCAATCTTGATTCCAGATTGTGCTTCATCCAGCCTGGAATTTCACATGATGTACTCTGCATATAAGTTAAATAAGTAGGATGACAATACACAACCTTGATTTATCCTTTCTTGATTAGGAACCAATCTGTTGTTCCATGTCCAGTTCTAACTGTTGCTTCTTGACCTGCATACAGATTTCTCGGGAGACAGGTCAGGTGGTCTGGTATTCCCATCTCTTTAATAATTTTCCACAGTTTGCTGTGATCCACACAGTCAAAAGCTTTCGTGGAGTCAATAAAACAAAAGTAGATATTTTTCTGGAAACTTCTTGCTTTTTAAATGATGCAAAGGATTTTAAATCTCTGGTTCCTCTACCTTTTCTAAATCCAGCTTGAACATCCACAAGTTCATGGTTCATGTACTGTTGAAGCCTGGCTTGGAGAATTTTGAGCATTACTTTGCTTACAATGTGAGATGAGTGCAATTGTGTGGTAGTTTGAACATTCTTTGGCATTGTCTTTCTTTGGGATCGGAATGAACACTGACCTTGTCCAGTCCTGTGGCCTCTGCTGAGTTTTCCAAATATGCTGGCAGCAAATTTGCTGACATATTGATCACTTTCACAGCATCATCTCTTAGGATGTGAAAGAGCTCAGCTGGAATTGCATCACCTCCACTAGCTTTGTTTGTAGTGATGCATCCTAAGGCCCACTTGACTTCTCATTCTAGGATGTCTGGCTCTTTGGTGAGTGATCACACCATCGTGGTTATCTGGGTCATGAAGATCTTTTGTGTGTAGTTCTTCTGTGTATTCTTGCCACCTCTTAATATCTTCTGCTTCCGTTAGGTCCATATCATTTCTGTCCTTTATTGTGCCCATCTATGCATGAAATGTTCTGTTGGTATCTCTAATTTTCTTGAAGACATCTCTAGTCTTTCCAATTGTATTGTTTTCCTCTATTTCTTTGCATTGATCACTGATGAAGGCTTTCTCATCTCTCCTTGCTAGTCTTTGGAATTCTGCATTCAAATGGGTATATCTTTCCTTTTCTCCTTTGCTTGTAGCTTCTCTTCTTTTCTCAGGTATTTGTAAGGCCTCATCAGACAACAATTTTGCCTTTTTTCCATTTCTTTTTCTTGGGCATGGTCTTAATCACTGCCTCCTGTACAATGTCATGAGCCTCCATCCATAGTTTTTCTGGCACTCTATCAGATCTAATCCCTTGAATCTATTTGTCACTTCCACTGTATAATCATATGGGATTTGATTTAGGTCATTCCTGAATGATCTAGTGGTTTTCCCTACTTTTTTCAAGTGTTTTTTTTTTTTTTTTTAAGTCTGAATTTGGCAATAAGGAGTTTTACTTATTAACTTTTGATTAATAAATTAAACCATAGCAAGAAACCATGTACATCACAAAAGACCATGTAAACTTACAAAGTCTATAACACATCATGCTATTGAGTATGTGGATCAATGAAATTATGTAACATTGCCGGTATTTGGTAAAGTTATTTTGGGAAAATTATTTGGCATTATCTATTAAATCAAATATTTATTGGAATCAAGATTGCCAGGAGGAATATCAATAACCTTTTTTAAGTCTGAATTTGGCAATAAGGAGTTTTACTTATTAACTTTTGATTAATAAATTAAACCATAGCAAGAAACCATGTACATCACAAAAGACCATGTAAACTTACAAAGTCTATAACACATCATGCTATTGAGTATGTGGATCAATGAAATTATGTAACATTGCCGGTATTTGGTAAAGTTATTTTGGGAAAATTATTTGGCATTATCTATTAAATCAAATATTTATTGGAATCAAGATTGCCAGGAGGAATATCAATAACCTCAGATATGCAGATGACAGCATCCTATGGCAGAAAGTGAAGAGGAACTAAAAAGCCTCTTGATGAAAGGGAAAGAGGAGAGCGAAAAAGTTGGCTTAAAGCTCAACATTCAGAAAATTAAGATCATGGCATCTGGTCCCATTACTCATGGGAAATAGATGGGGAAACAGTGTCAGACTTTATTTTTTGGGCTCCAAAATCACTGCAGATGGTGACTGAAACCATGAAATTAAAAGACGCTTACTCCTTTGAAGGAAAGTTATGACCAACCTAGATACCATATTCAAAAGCAGAGACATTATCTTGCCCACAAAGATCCATCTAGTCAAGGCTATGGTTTTTCCAGTGATCATGTATGGATGTGAGAATTGGACTGTGAAGAAAGCTGAGCGCCGAAGAATTGATGCTTTTGGACTGTGGTGTTGGAGAAGACTCTTGAGAGTACCCTGGACTGCAAGGAGATCCAACCAGTCCATCCTAGAAGGGATCAGTCCTGGGTTTTCATTAGAAGAACTGATGCTGAAGCTGAAACTCCAGTACTTTGGCGACCTCATGTGAAGAGTGGACTCATTGGAAAAGACCCTGATGCTTGGAGGGATTGGGGGCAGAAGGAGAAGAGGGCGACATAGGATGAGATGGCTGGATGGCATCACAGACTCGATAGACATGAGTTTGGGTAAACTCTGGGAATTGGTGATGGACAGGGAGGCCTGGTGTGCTGCGATTCATGGGGTCGCAAAGAGTCGGACAGGACTGAGCAACTGAACTGAACTGAACTGAACTGAATCTATACTGATTAACAGTGCATACCTAATTATTAAAACCATACAACAAATATGAAACAATCAATACAAACTGGAGGATGATGGTCCCTCACCATTATTTGTAAGGCCTCATCAGACAACCATTTTGCCTTTTTCCATTTATTTTTTCTGGGGTGGGGGACACTCAGTTTAGTTCAGTTGCACAGTCCAACTCTCACATCCATACATGACCACTGGAAAAACCATAGCCTTGACTAGATGGACCTTTGTTGGCAAAGTAATGTCTCTGCTGGGGGGTGCTAGTAGTGCTNATCAGACAACCATTTTGCCTTTTTCCATTTATTTTTTCTGGGGTGGGGGACACTCAGTTTAGTTCAGTTGCACAGTCCAACTCTCACATCCATACATGACCACTGGAAAAACCATAGCCTTGACTAGATGGACCTTTGTTGGCAAAGTAATGTCTCTGCTGGGGGGTGCTAGTAGTGCTCTGTTTCTTGACCCAGGTGGTGTTTACATGCATGGTCATTTTATTTATTAAACTGTACCAATACCTGTTTAATTCACTCCTTCATATTTATACTATAATTTGCAATCCATTCTGTTTTTTAAAAAAATAATACAATATTATTGATAATGTTATAATTCTATCTTATCGTCAGCACAATATAGTGTTTTTCTTGATGATAAACTTAGCTTTAACTTTATACAATCTCTCTAGTGGTATTTAGCGCCACCCCTCTCAACTTCAGCCCCCACCACACACACACGCACACACACACACACACGTGCACATGTGTGCGTGTGCACACACACACACACACAGTTATTCCATAGGATACTGTGAGGCAGAGAGGGTAACCTAAGAAAGAGTACCCAAGGACAAACTTGCTGCCTCATCGTTGACAATTTGCTCCAAAAAGGCACAATTTGCACATCCTGATGTGTTCCTCCAAAATGAGACAATGTACTCCTTCTACATTGCGTTCCCGTGTGATCTGGCTCATGACAGCCCCTTTCTATCATCATGAGTCTCTTCCACATTTGATTCACAGTCAACTTGCCTGGCGACTTATATGGTAAAGACTCTCCAATGCAGGAGACCCAGGGTCAGTCCCTGGTTTGGGAAGATCCCCTGGAGAAGGGAATGGCAACCCACTCTTATATGCTTGCCTGGAGAATCTCATGGGGGCCTGGGAGGCTGCAATCTGTAGGTTTTCAAAGAGATGGACATGACTGAGAGACTAACACTTTCATTTTCATATCAAACATATGAGAATATGGTAAGTAGTAATAATTAAATAAGTTTTTTTTTTAACCAGCTAATTCTTATTAAGTACTTACTATGGGCTGGGGATGTTTTAAGTGTTTTAGATGTATTACCTCTTTTAATCCTTTTAGCGATTCTCTGAAGTTGTAGTAGTTATTTTTCTCATTTTACAGTTTAGAAAATTGAGGCACAGACAACTCAAGTCATGGACTTGAAGTCACAGACCATGTAAATGTCAGAGCTGGATTTCAAACTAAGATGCTTGCTTCCACACTTGACTTCCATGCTTTTGAGAATAGTANGATGTTTTAAGTGTTTTAGATGTATTACCTCTTTTAATCCTTTTAGCGATTCTCTGAAGTTGTAGTAGTTATTTTTCTCATTTTACAGTTTAGAAAATTGAGGCACAGACAACTCAAGTCATGGACTTGAAGTCACAGACCATGTAAATGTCAGAGCTGGATTTCAAACTAAGATGCTTGCTTCCACACTTGACTTCCATGCTTTTGAGAATAGTAATATTATAATATTATAATTATTTTATTATAATAATGATTTATTATTAACATAATATTAATTATATTATTGTTATCATTTTCACTTTTCTCATCTACAAAGCAAGAATAGTAATGATACTCACCTCAAAAGGTTTTAAATAGTATTTAAACAAGTCCTTAAATAGCATCTACTTTCTACACCTGTGTCAGTACTATTTCTAACACAGTTTGGAAAATTAAGTGACACATGCACTTTAAATTTTCATCAACATTGCACATTAAGTGTCTCTTTAAAATCAATAGGTATTTGAGGGATTTGATAGTATGTGTGGAAGAATTAATAATAAATTATGATTTTTGAATTGATGTGACTAAAATCAAATTCTAGTAACTTCACTGTCAAATGATAGATGGCTCTATAATTCTGTAAATGATTTAAGAAATTAACCTTCAATTATATAAAGAAGAATTAAATGTCAAGTTGAATAAGAGAGCTGTCTCTATTCCAGATGAGCCATAGAGGTTTCAGATTTTATGTTTTTGCTTTTGCTCATCTTTATTTTTTGCTAGCGTAACACAAATATTCTTTTTCCAGAATCATTTTCAGTGTTGCCAAAATGTTAATTAATGGTTGTTGGGATTTTTTTTCTGTTATAATTTTTATAACATACTTGGCTGCTGGCTCTGTGTTTCCTGAAATTAACAAAGCCAGAATTGCTATACCACTTCAAACCCAAAAGGAGAATAATAATAAGCTCTATTACTATGGATTTTTGTATTACTAAGCACCCATAAGCTGAGAATAATAACAATGCTCACCTCAACCTTGCAAGGCTGTTAAGAACAGTAAATAAACTAATACATGAATTGTGCTCATTTCTCAAGGAGATTTGGAAACTCCACCAGAGTGTGAATAAGTTGGCTCAGAGCAATAGCTTCTCGTGTAAGGTAGAGAGGCAGAGAGCCACGTTTTGCACGTCTGAGGAGCATCACTCAAGCACAGTGCTTTTACATAGTGCTGGAGCTCAGAGGCAAAATTCCTTTAAAATTATGTCACCCCACTCCCCAGGCTTAAACTTAGATCCAGTGACAATTTTGTGCCTCCCAATCCACTGGGGCTCCTGAGAACTAATTTACCCTGAAAAACTCTCTGTGGAAAAGTCTTAAAAACAAAATGCCACTTCTGAAATATATGCCAAAAGAAAAAGACTTGACCTAAGGAATAAAGCAAGTTTTGGGCTTTTGGCCAGTAAAAAGTCAAAAACATAACTGGCAAGGGCAAGTTTGTCTGAATTGAAATGACAGACACTCTGCCATTCATAATAAGAATAACAGGAAAGGTCATTCAAATTGAGAACCTACTCAGTTAACAACATATGCTGTTACTTTTAATCTTTATGCTTTTACAAGTTTTTACAAATGATGAAACTGAAATAAAGTTTTATACCCAGTGTGAAACATGTATTAATAGCAAGTGGCTGGTCCATGATTAAACTCTGTTTTTCATTGTAAATGACTTCCCTTAGTAAATTTCCCATAGTAAATGGGCTCCCCTTGTGGCTCAGCTTGTATAGAGTCTGCCTACAATGCAGGAGACCTGGGTTCAATACCTTGGCTGGGAAGATTCCCTGGAGAAGGGCAAGGCTACCCACTCTAGTATTCTGGCCTGGAGAATTCTAAGGACTATAGTCCATGGGGTCACAAAGAGTCGGACACGATTGAGCGAGTTTCATTTTCACTTTTCATAGTAAATTACACCCATGCCTCTAATGTCACAATTTCTAAACTAACAGAGGCCCTCAGTATAACCTTTTATGCATTTCACATCTGTCATGTCCCTTTTTCCTATTTAGCTGTCACTGACTAGCTGTGTGACTTCAGGCAAGTCACAAACTCTCTGTCTGTGGTTTTCTCATCTATAAAGCTAGAAGAATAGTACTATTCACCCTAAGGGAGTTTAACAGCATTTTTAAAAAGCTAATAAAAATATGACCCTTAGAATATTGCTGGAAGCATAGCAAGAACTAAGGAAATTGATGACTGGGATTCTTATTTCACTGTAGACTCAATCAGATGAACACTTCCTTATGCTCTATTGTTGGACTACACTGACTGCTTGTATATTATGCTGGTCCTCTTGTAAACACTTTTGTTCCTATCTAGAGCCAGTCTTTGCACTTTTAAACGGCAATGCATCTACCACTCAAGGTCATCACTAGCTATTCATCCTTTTGTCTCTATGCATCATCACATTTTCTTACACTGCTGAGTCACTGCTATCAATGTAATGCACATTGCAATATTTTTCATATAAAAACAAAAATGCCACAGTCCCTTCAGCCTTTGACCAGTTTGTGTCTCCCATCCACTCCCATCTCTGAAATAAAACTTCATCAGAGGCTTACAGAATTACTGTGTTTTGTTTCTTTAACTCCTCTCCTTTCTGGATTAAATTCCAATTGATTTTCCTCCTTTCCACTAAACTGATCTTTTTATGATTTCCATACTTACACTGAAATCCAATAATCAGTTTTCCTCTACTATCATACTTGATTTACCAGCATATGATGTGTCTTAACAGTATACCTTGTAAAACCCGATAGACCCTGAAGGGTGCTCCTGAGTACAAAGGCCTTTCAGTGTTCCCTGCTTCTTGTTTGCAGCGAAAATGTTGCAGCCTTCTAGACCTTCCCTGAGTTCTAAAGGGCAGATTCAAAGAATTACTGATTGTGCAAGTAAGGCAATGCAGAAGCAAATCAAAGACCATTAGGAAACAACAATTCAGCTTTAAAGTAGTCCTAGTTCCTCCTCAAGAGGTGTACAAAACAATCTGACACAAGCCTTTGAGTTCTTCTATAGGAACTAAGGGCCTCCCAGCTGGCACTAGTGTAAAGAATATGCCTGCAATGCAGGAGACACAAGAGACACGGGTTCAATCCCTGGGTTAGGAAGATCCCTGGAAGAGGGCATAGCAACCCACTCCAGTATTCTTGCTTGGAGGATCCCATGGACAGAGGATCTTGGCAGGCTACAGTCCATAGGGCTGCAAAGAGTCATACACGACTGAATGGCTGAACACACACATATAGGAACTAAGGCCCCCACACAGCTGGAGGATTGTGACTACATGCTGACATCAAACACGTAGACCCCAGACTGATGGGAAACAGAAGTCTGATTATTGAGACTCCAGAGCCATCACCCTGCTACCTCACCATCAACCAATGAGAAGAAGGTCATGCATCCTGCAACTCAATTTCCAAATGTGTGACCTTTAAAAATGCTTCCCTGAAAACCATTGAGAAGTTTTAGTCTTTGGAACATGAGGGGCCCATTCTCCTTGCTCGGCCCTTGCAATATACCCTTCTCTGCTCCAAACTCTGATGTTTAGGTTTGTTTGGCCTCACTGTGCACCAGGCACCTGAACTTGGGTTCAATAACACTTATCCCCCATTAAAAGACTATCTTCAGTTGGCTTCTAGAACATCCCACTCTCTGGAGTTTTCTTCTGTTGATCTGCTTTCACAGATTTCTTCTCATTTATTCTACATATTCAAATGTCACAGTGCTCAATCATTGTATTTCTGATTGCTTTTTTTTTTTTTTTCTGACTCTTATTCTTCTGGTGATCTCATCTAGCATTATTGCTTTAAAATACATTCTATAGATTCCGTTCAGTTCAGTCGCTCAGTCGTGTCCGACTCTTTGCGACCCCGTGAATTGCAGCACGCCAGGCCTCCC
>SJYX01001164.1:0-13116 GCA_006410675.1 Oreotragus oreotragus | reverse complement strand
CCCTCCCAGCATCAGGGTCTTTTCCAGTGAGTCAACTCTTCGCACGAGGTGGCCAAAGTACTGGAGTTTTTACCTGATATTAATATAGCCACTGCTGCTTAAATTTGCTTAACGTTTGTGTATTGTTTGTTTTCTCATCTTTTTACTTTAACTAGGCCTATGTTGTTCTATTTGGAGTGAGTTTCTTGAAGATAGTATTGTATTTTTCTAAAATTTCCATTTGATTCTTTCATCTTTTCTTTTTTGCTGAAGCTTTCTATTTTTTCATTTCAAATGTGTTTGCAATTGGTCATTAAAGCACTTTGTAATGGTGACTTTAAAATATTTATTAGATAATACTAGCACTTCTGACATTTCTTATTGGCAGCTATTGATTTTTAAAAAATTCAGTTCAGGCCTTCCTGGTTGTCAGTGTGGTACATGATTTTTGATTGAAACCTGGACATTTTCATATTATATTATGAGATTTTAAATTTTATTTAACCTTCCCTTTTGGTTGACTTTCTCTGACACCACAGTGGAAGGAGGTGAGGAAGTCTACCTTGTTAATATCAGGTGGAGTCGATTTGACACTTCGGTGGGAATGGCTCCTTACTGCTGGGTGGGGGTGGGGATTCTGGTTCCCCACATGGTGTCCACTGACACTGTGGTAGGAGTGATCTAATTACCTTTCAGTTCAGTTCAGTTCAGTCGCTCAGTCGTCTCTGACTCTGCAACCTGGTTGATGGCAAGTCTTGTTCTGCGCTAGAGCCCCTCTGCCACTCTCCCAGTGTGCTAGGGAGGGTGCTCATTACTGCTGGGCTGGAGAGAAAGTTCTCATCCTTCATGTGGTTTCTACTGATACCGTAGGGAGGAGGAGATTATATTACCGGCCAGCAGAGGTGAAAGTCTCAGCTTTCTACTTGGCTTTCTTTGACAGCACTCTGGTGAAGGTGTTGGAGCAGCTCTTAGGAGAGTTGAAATCTAAGCTTTCCTGTCAGCCTTTTCAAGTATGGCTTGGAGTAGAGTCACAGTTTCCTTAAAACTAACTAATTAGTTTGACTACACCAGTTCTTGGGTGTGCCATGTGGCGTTTTTGATCTTCCCTGCAGCACGCAGGATCTGTAGTTGTAGTGTGTGAACTCTTAGTTATGTGGCAGCATGTGAGTGGCAGCATGTGAGATCTAGTGCCCTGACCAGAGGCTGAGACCAGGCTTCCTGCATTCGGAGCACAGAGTCTTAGCCACTGGACCACCAGGGAAATCTGCAGTCACAGTTTTTATTGCGGTATTTGGCTGGAGTAGATACATTATTGTATAAGTTTTTCTGATTCACTAGGCTGATCTTTTGTTCACCCTTTGATTGGTGAAAACAAGCTTTCATTGGGACTGTTTTGTCTGTGGGCTTCCCTGATGGCTCAGCAGTGAATAACCTGGCAGCAATGCAGGAGATGCGGGTTTGATCCCTGGGTTGGGGAGACCCCCCGGGGAGGAAATGGCAACCCACTCTAGTATTCTTGCTTGAAAAATCCCATGGACAGATGAACCTGGCAGGGCTACAGTCCAAAGGGTCACAAAGACTTAGACATCATTGAGTGTCTGAGCATTTTGTCGGTACCTGCTGATGTCTTCAAGGTTCTTGGGTTCTTCAGCTGCAAGTCTGGGATATGTGAGGCAAAAAGAAAACCCAAGGAACTCACCCTCATGTTGTTCCTTGAGTTTTTATGTACTTAGCCAATCTGCTTTCTTCTCTATGCTTTTCAGAATCTTCTGTTTATTTTATACATAGCCAGGATTTTGGGGGTGATTTTTAAATTTGTAGTATAGTTGATGTACAAGGTTATATAGTTGTACAACATAGTGGTTCACAATTTTTAAAGGTTGTAGTCCAGTTATATAAAATATTAGCTGCATTCCCTATATTTTATAATATATCTTTGTGGATATATATTATATATATTGTATAATATACTCTGTCACGCCTATAATGTAGCCTTGTAACTTATTTTATGCATAATAGTTTGTACCACTTAATTTCCTACCTCTATGTTGCCTCTCCCCTCTTCCCACTGGTAACCACTAATTCGTTTTCTGTATCCGTGAGTCTGTTTCTTTTTTGTTATATTCACTGGTTTGTGTATTTTTTATATTCCACATGTAAGTTATATCATGTAGTGTTTGTTTTTATCTGTCTGGCTACTGTAATACCCTCCAAGTTCGTCCACATTGCTGCAAATGGCAAAATTTCATCCATTTTTGTGGCTGAGTAGCATTCCATTGTGTGTGTGTACGTCTCTCTCTCTCTCTCTATATGTATATATATACACCACATTTTCCTTATCCATTAATCTGTTGATGAACACTTAGGTTGCTTCCATACCTTGGCTATTGTAAATAAGGCTCCTTTGAACATTGGGGTGCATGTATATTCTTGAATTGGTGGTTGTTGGTTTTTTTTTTTTTTGTATATATACCCAGGAGTAGAATTGCTGAGTCCTAGGGTGATTCTATTTTTAGTTTTTTGAGAAACCTCTGTACTGTTTTCCAGAGTGGCTGCACCAGTTTACATTCCTACTAGCAACGTACAGGGTTTCCTTTTTCTCCACATCCTTGTTAACATTTGTTATTTGTAGACTTTTTGATGATAGTCATTCTGACAGGTGTGAGGTGATGTCTCATTGTGGTTTTGATTTGCATTTCTCTGATGATTAGCAATGTTGAGTGTCTTTTCATGTGCCAGTTGGCCGTCTGCATGTTCTTTTTGGAGAAATGTCTCTTTAGGTCTTCTGCCCATATTTTTAATCAGTTTTTTTTTTAAAATGTTGGATAGTATGAACTGTTTATATATTTTAATATCCAAGATTTCTAGTTGTACCCAGTGGTAGGAATATGGAAGAGAACCTCTACTCTATTTTCCTGGAATAATGTGTCTTTTAATTCCTCAAAATAGAGATATTTTATTAGGAAGTTAGGAGTTGTGTGAACAAGAGTGCAATAGTTATGGGGAAAAGAAGAGAATTTCACTGTGGTTTATTTATAGTGGTTTTGAATGTTTGAGAAGAATAGAGGGAATCAGATTCTGCCACTCCTAAAAAAAGTGTGAATACCAATTGAATATTGGCACATTCATTCGTCCACCATTAAGCACACAGTTAGAAATCAACTGTATGCCTGGCAGTGAGATTGATGCTGTGAACATAAAGACAGGTAAGTTTCTTTTTGCCTATTAGGAGCTCGAAAACTAGTCTGTCGAAGCCTGACGTCCAAATAAGCGAATAATGATAACATCTTCTCGTAAGTAAACTGAGTATTGAAGGATAAGTTGAAGTTCTCTAGGTGAAATGGAAAACGATAATGAAGGCAAAAGGAATGGCTTGCTTAAGAGCACAAAAGCATAACATACTGTGGATTTAGGAAACTGGCAAGCATCAGCGTGGAAAGAATAGTTCAGTCAGTTCAGTTCAGTTCAGTCGCTCAGTAGTGTCCGACTCTGCGACCCCATGAATCGCAGCATGCCAGGCCTCCCTGTCCATCACCATCTCCCAGAGTTCACTCAGACTTGCGTCCATCGGGTCAGTGATGCCATCCAGCCATCTCATCCTCTGTCGTCCCCTTCTCCTGCCCCCAATCCCTCCCAGCATCAAAGTCTTTTCCAATGAGTCAAGTCTTTGCATGAGGTGGCAAAGTACTGGAGTTTCAGCTTCAGCATCTTTCCTTCCAAAGAAATCCCAGGGCTGATAAGGGGGTCATATATGTGAGTGGTGCAATATTAGGCTAAAAATACAGGTTTGAGGTCTTTAATATGGTATGTCATGCTAAGAAAGTTTTACACTGTCTGCAGGCAATGGAGAGTATAAGCTATTTGACTGAGCAGTTTAAAATAATGATTTTTGTTATATTTATATACATTCAAATGTATCCTTTAATATCCTTTTACATATGTGGATGTAAGACTTGACAGTCTGACTTCTCTCTTTTTCTTTCTACTTTCCCCTGTACGATCATCTGTGGCTAGAAGTTGGGGAGAGAAATGTTCACTTAAACATCTAGAGTGCTTTGTGTAAATGTAACAGATGCACAAATGCAGCTCAGGATGAAGCTATTGTTTCAAACCTGTTCTCACAGACAGTTTCAGTTTTACTGGCTGGGTGTGTGACTATGTGTTTAAATACAATAACACCCAGTATTAATCCTAATAATCACCTCACAATTTGTTTATCCCCTCAGTCATTTCAGTTTACTTATAAACAGTGGTCTTTCATAGATTTTAGTAGAACTGTACACTGATGGGGCATATTAATTTTAGGAAATGAAAAATCCATATCTTCTCCAAGAATGGGAATGTATGATTTAGCTCATTTTGTTAAAATAGTTAAAATATTCTTTATCAGGCAGAGTGTTACATTAATTTTTCACTGTTTTCTTCTTAATCGTTCACATTTATGATCACTATTTCTTCTTGTCTTTAGGTATATTCTATTAGTATCTATAAATGTTTCCCCTCTTCTGTAATAGCATATATTCAAAGCTTATGGTATCCCTAATGTATTGGTGTATTTAAAAAAAATTCCGTATACAATAACACTTTATTTTTATGCTGTCTAAATCTTTTATTTAAAGACATCTGGTATGCTTGGCTCAGCGGACAAAATATGACAGTGCTGAAAAGCAGTATTAGCAATTCTTATGACTGCTTACATATTTTAAGATGTTTATGGCAGAAATTACATACTGTAGTGGATAGAGTAGCAGACTAAGAAAAATTTATCTCTGATATACAACTACCTGCTTGTTTGTGACCTTAGGAAGATCAATGGCCTGTTCTGATTGAATGATTCTAATTTTAACCACAATTTTATAATTGTGAAAGAAGCAAAAGTTGCTTGAAATATCTGTGTAAGAAGAATACTGAGATTTTAAACATAGTTCTTATTTTTTTTAATTTTGCATATTATATTGATACTGTTAATGTTCCTGAAGTGGCTCACTTGAATTCAGTTTCTTGTAATGATTAAAAACATGCTCTTGATATAGCCAGTGGAAACTTTTTGGCTTGAATTTCTGAATGAATTATAAATGAAAATATGATACTCACCTGTACTTTTACTTGTTAGATAAATTCTTTAGATATTAAAACTGAATTAGTATTAAACTAAATTTGAGACATTGCTATAAATTTCAATTATGTTTTGCTGCTTACAATTTCAATTCAGAAATATTAATTGACTGAATCCTATCTCTGTAATGAGACCATGACAGATAATGCTATTTACTAGATATGTGTAAGAACCAGCTCATCGTTTGTGATATTTCAGCTTGTGTGTACTGTCCTCTGCTGGATGGAAAATGTTCTTCCAGTTCAAATGAGTCAGCACCTTGCTGCCTTACTAGTGATTTATTTTGCTTAAACTTTGAAAGTTTTGTGTTATATTTGCTAGGGATGGTGTGAAGATTTCACTCACAAGCCAGATTCCCTCACATATAAGTGATTCTGGGAAGTTCTTTGATTGTGGAATAATTAATTTTGCTATAAAATTTTTACAGTTATCTGGGAAACTGGTTAAAAAGAGGAACTTAAGTTACTATGGTATGTCTATAATTTACATATATTTATATATCTTTTATTGAAGCCAAAGGTCAAGATTCAGTCAAACCAGGGAACTCATCAAATCATGACCACTGGCAGTTTTTGTATGGTGAGTGGCCTTGTGATTTTTGTGCATTTCTTTTTAAGACTGAAGTTACTTAAAAACTGTGCATGCTTGGTAGAGGTACATGAGAAGAAGAATGCTGGAATTTCAACTAATTCACTATACACATGCCAGATATAGTTTGCTTTCCTGAAAAAGTTGTACTATCTTTACTCCTTCTCTATCTGTTGCCTTTCTAAGCGTGATACCAAAGGCAAATATCCTGAGAAAAAGTGATAGCTTTTACTACAAAATTTTAAAGTTTCTGTCTGCCAGAATCCACTATAAACAAGATCAAAAGGCAACTGACAACTGAGGACAATGAGTGCAACACATATGATGAACAAAGAGTTAAAATAAAAAAGCATGTAGGAAAATCCCGTGGATGGAGGAGCCTGGAAGGCTGCAGTCCATGGGGTCGCTGAGAGTCGGACACGACTGAGCGACTTCACTTTCACTTTTCACTTTCATGCATTGGAGAAGGAAATGGCAACCCACTCCAGTGTTCTTGCCTGGAGAATCCCAGGGATGGGGGAGCCTGGTGGGCTGGCGTCTATGGGGTCACACAGAGACGGACATGACTGAAGTGACTTAGCAGCAGCAGGACGTGTTAGGTCATCATTTCATCATTTCATCTGGAGTGCTAGATACTGTTGTTATCTTTATGTTATAGATGAGGAAATTGAAGTTTGGAGATGTCTCACCGTTAGTGATAGATTAAGTTTGCAAATTTGGTGTGAAATTTGTTGAATAGAAAATGCCTACTTGGTTATTTTATCATAAATTATTAAATAAAGATTATAGAACCTAATTCTCAATAATTGATGTTTTAATTTCAGCATTTTATAAAATTGCATCAGTGTTTTTATTTTCTGTTAACGTGTGATTTGTTAGGTCCTGTTCCTGAATAGCTGGATTTTTTCCTTCCCTGAGAAAGTGACCTGTCTTCCCTGTACTTTCAGTAAGTCAGTTCTGATTTATATTTGGAGTCATGTCACAGTACTAAATGATTCAAGCAGAGGAAGAAAAAAGATCTGTGGCACTTTATTTTCTACTTTCCTCTGATAAAAGTCCTAAAGGTATCTAATATATGCTGTTTTGCATTTTGCTTATATGTGTCAGGCGGTGTAAAGTGGGCAGGGATTAGAGACCTTTATATTGAAAGGAATTATTTTGAGGCTGCTGTGACAAATCAGGTGGCTTTGATTTGCTGCAGTTCTATAATTTGAACACTAAGTGGCACTAAAGCCTAGGTCACAGATAAAATACTGTCGATTTAAATTATAAGAGTCAGGGGTCTCTTGATGGGTATGGCTTTATGAAAATGCAAAAAAGATCAGTGAAAGGTACTTTGAGCTCAAAAAAAAAAAAAGATTTAAAGTTCGTTAGATAATCAAGTTATTTTTGAGAACTAGAAGTTTACCAACTCTATTGTCGTTTGAATATATTTGAAAGTAGAAAGTGAACTTGTTAAAGTGACCAAAGATGATTTACCTCCCTGCAACCTCTTCTTGATTATTTTCCCTTTTTCTTTACAGGAGGGAAGTGAGTCTATGCTTGCAGACAGAGTGCTCCCTTATGTATGTTGTTAATCTCCGATTCATCCACAGGTGGCAATACTGACGGTAAACACTACTTCTGAGCTCAAGCATCTTTCGAGACTATTTAGTTATACCAGTAAATGTATATTCATACATTTGATTGAATCTGGGATATATCAATGTCATTCCAGTAAAAAACAAATTAGAATTTATTTTGGAGGGGAAGAAAATTATACTTGTTTTGTTACTTCTCTAAGCATTAAATTCTTAATATTTTTTTTCTGCTAACATTCCACTGGTTTAAATACTCTCCCCAGAAAAAAGTCATATTCTTATGTCTTAAATTTTTTTCTAGCATGTATTGGACTTCTCGCTGTATCTCTTTTCATTATTTAAAAATTATTTTTTAAAAATTACTTTCTCTAAAATTGCAACACATATACTTTACAGACTCTTTAGGGTTAATATTTTACTAAATCATCTGAATGATAAGAATTTTGCATCATAATCCATTTACCTACCTTTTATCATTATTATTATAATTGTTACTTATCTTTTGTAGAAATTAAGAGGAAAGAACAATCTTTATATTTAGTCTGATATTTTCTATTTCTAATATTCTTAACGCTTTTACAAATATCTGATTTCTTCTCTGGTATCCTTTCTCTTCAGACTGAAGAACTTCCTTTATCATTGCTTGTTGTTCAGGCATCTTGACAGTAAAATTTCTTGTTTTTCTTTTGTCTGAAGATGTCTTCATTTTCCCTTTATTCTTAAAGAATATTTTCACTGGGTATACAATTTTGGGTTGGCATTTTTTCCTTTTAGAATTTTCCTATGTTGTTCTGCTGTCTTCTGATGACCATAATTTCTGATGAGAAGGCAGTGTCCATGTGAGTCCTTGTTCCTCTATAAGTACTTTGTCATTTTTTTCCTGACTACTTTTAATACTCTTCTCTTTATATTTGGTTTTCATGTTTTTGATCATACTGTGCTTAGAGTTTTATTGCTAAGTTACTGAAACTGTACATTCATATCTTTCGCTATAGATGAGAGATTTGGGGCCATTATTTCTTCCACTTTTCTTTGAAAGGGGGTGCAACAATTTTATTTTTCTTTTTCGTATCTGGGTCTTGGATTCCATTTTCACCTTTTAGTCTTTTTGATATTTTACCACAGATCTCTTTAAGGACCAGCTCACATATTATTTATTTTATATTAGAGGTAGTGTTCCCTCATCTGAGCCTCAATTATTATTTGTTTATTGTAACATTCATAATTAATCATACATATCTTTCTGCCCAGCAGGATTTTGCACTACATTAACCAGGAACTGATTCACAGATTTAACATATATGGTATTTAGCATAATAAATATTTTGAATTAAAAAAAAAACTAGTGAAACTCCCTTTATGTAATTTAATTGTGTTGTCTTCTGGTTTCTAGTTCTAGTACTTCTATTGTAGCAAACAGTATCTTGGTAAAGAAAAGAAAATAAAAATGTTAATATATATTAAACTCTGATTACAAGGGTAACATCCATTTTATATTTTCATATAATATATGATTAGGTTTTTCAGCTATTTCATTTTGTTTTTAAATGGTGTTAAAATATACATAACATAACAATTACCATCTTAACTATTTTTAAGTATACACTTCAATGGTAATAAATAAATTTACATTGTTGTGTAGTCAGTACCACCATCCATCCCCATAATTCTTTTCATCTTGTAAAACTGAAATCTGTATCTATTAAACAGTAGCTCTCCATTCTATGCTTTCCCCAGCTCTTGGCAACCACCACTGTGCTTTCTATCATTATGATTTTGACCATTTCATGTAGGAGAATTAGTATATAATTTGTCTTTTTGTGACTGGCTTATTTCACTTAGGATAATGATCTCAATGAGGGCTTCCCTGGTGGCTCAGACGGTAGAGTCTGCCTGCAATGCAGGAGACCTGGGTTCGATCCCTGGGTTGGGAAGACCTCCTGGAGAGGGAAATGGCAACCCACTCCAGTACTCTTGCCTGGAAAATCCCATGGACGGAGGAGCCTGGCAGGCTACAGTCCATGGGGTCGCAAAGAGTCAGACACGACTGAGCGACTTCACTTCACTTCAGTGATCTCAAGGTTCATACATATTGCAGATCACACATATTGATAGGCCATCAATAAAAATGTATATGAAGTATATTTCTTTATGTTTTGATTTGCATTTTCCAAATGATTAGTGATGTTAAGCATCTTTTCATGAGCTTGTTAACCATTTGTATATCTTCTTTGGAGAACTGTCTACTCAGGTCCTTTGCACATTTCTGAATTGGCTTGTTTGGTTTACTTGTTAAATTTTAGGAATTCTGTATGTATTCTGAATATTGATTCCTTATCAGATACATGATTTCCAAATATCTTCTACTATTCTATAGGTTGCCTTTTACTTTATGTGAGTGAAGTCACTCAGTCGTGTCTGACTCTTTGTGACCTCATGGACTGTAGTCTACCAGGCTCCTCCGTCCATGGGATTTTTCCAGGCAAGAATACTGGAGTGGGTTGCCATTGCTATCTCTGCAAAAACATTGGAATTAAAAAAAAAATTGCAGTGTAGTTCATTGACAGTGTCATGTTCATTTTAGGTGTACAGCAAAGTGATTCAGTTGTATATATTCTTTTTCAGATTCTTTTCCATTTTAAGTTATTACAAAGTACTGAATATAATTCTCTGTGCTGTTCAGTTGGTCTTTGCGGTTTATCTATTTTCTATACAGTAGTATCTGTTAACCCCACATTCCTCATTTATGCCTTACTACCTTCCCCCTTTGATAACCATAAATTTGTTTTCTATGTCTGTGAGTGTGTTTCTGTTTTGTAATTAAGTCTATTTGTAAAATTTTTAAGGTTTCACATAAAAATGATATCATGGTATTTGTTTGACTGACTTAGTATGATAATATCTAGGTCTATCCATGTTGCTGCAAATAACATTATTTTGTTCTTTTTTATGACTGAGTAGTATCCTATTATATATATGTACCACACCTTCTTCATCCATCCATCTGTTGATGAGCATTTAGGTTGCTTTCATGTCTGGGCTATTGTAAATTATGCTTCTGTGAACGTTGGGGTGCACATATCTTTTCAAATTAGAGTTTTCATCTTTTGCAGATATAGACTCAGGAGTAGTAGTACTGCACCAAATGATAGCTCTATTTTTAGTTTTTTGAGAAGTGTTCATACTGTTTTCCATCATGGCTGCACCAATTTACATCTCCACTAACAGTGTAAGCTCCGATACTTTGGCCCCCTGATGCCAAGGGCCAACTCATTAGAAAAAGACCCTGATTTGGGGAAAGATGGAAGGCAGGAGGAGAAGGGGACAACAGAGGATGAGATGGTTGGAGGGCATCATCAGCTCAATGGACATGAGTTTGAGTAAGCTCCAGGAGATGGTGAAGGACAGGAAATCCTGGATGCTGCAGTCCATGGGGTTGCAAAGAGTGGACACGACTGGGCGACTGAACAACAACGACAACCATGTAAGAGGGTTTCCTTTTCTCTGCACTCTCTCCAGCGTTTACTATTTGTAAAGTTTTGATGATGGCCATTCCTACTGGTATGGGTAATACTTCACTGTAGGTTTGATTTGCACTTCTCTAATAAGTAGTGATGTTGAGCACCTTTTCATATGCTTGTCAGCCATCTGTATGTCTTCTATGGAGAANTATTTGTAAAGTTTTGATGATGGCCATTCCTACTGGTATGGGTAATACTTCACTGTAGGTTTGATTTGCACTTCTCTAATAAGTAGTGATGTTGAGCACCTTTTCATATGCTTGTCAGCCATCTGTATGTCTTCTATGGAGAAGTGTATATTTAGGTCCTTGGCCCACTTTAAAAAACATTTATTTAGTTATTTATTTGACTGTGCCAAGTCTCAGTTGTGGCATGTGGGATCTTTTGGTTGTGACATGTGAGATTTAGTTCCCTGACCAAGGATCGAATTCAGGTCCCCTGCATTGGGAGCACAGAATTGTAACCATGGTTGGGTTGTTTGGTTTTTTTTTTTTTAAATTTTGTCTGACATTACTATAGCCATTCCTGTTCTCTTGTTTGCTATTTGCATGAAATATATTTTTTTCATTCTTTCACTTTCAACCTGTTTGTGTCTTTGGTTCTCAGGTGAGTCTCTTGTAGAAAGCATATGGTTGAATCATATGTTTTTATCCATTTTCCAGTCTCTGTCTTTGATTACGGTGTTTAACTCATTTACATTTAATTATAGAAGAGGGTGTAATCCAGAGTAAAATGTGATTAAAAGTAGAGGTAGCTTTCTTAGTCCCCATGAGAAACTTTTGAGTGTACTGGGGCAGGGGTGAGTCATTTTATTTGGATATTAACGGAAAGGATGCAGGAAGTTGGAGCACTTAGGGACATCCGAATTACAAATAAAAGAATGAGTTACCTATTGGGGTAAGTGTGGGAAAACTTTTGGAATGGTGAGTGTCTATGGAGGGTTGTAGAGAAAACATCTAGAATGACTCAGAGTAATGGTAAATTCTAGCTGATTACAAGTATTAAATCCATAGGTTCAAGCTGGAGGCTATAAATGAAAGGAAGGATTCTCTGTTTCTAAAAGTATTTTCAAGCCCACAGCAAACATTATTCTCAATGATGAAAAACTGAAAGCATTTCCTCTACTATCAGGAACAAGACAAGGGTGTCCACTCTCACCACTATTATTCAACATAGTTTTGGAAGTCCTAGCTACNATAAAAGTGAATGCATTTGAATCCATTCTAATGAGGTGGATGAACCTAGAGCCTACTATACAGCATGAAGTAAGTCAGAAAGAGAAATATAAATATTGTATACTGACACATATATATGGAATCTAAAAAGATGGCACTGATGAATTTGTTTTCAGGGCAGCAATGGAGAAACAGAAGTAGAGAATAGACTATGGACATGGGGGGAGGAGAAGAGGAAGAAGGGGAGATGTATGGAGGGAATAACATAGAAATTTACAATACTGTATGTAAAATAGATAGTCAATGGGAATTTGCTGTGTAACTCAGGAAAATCAAGCAGGGGCTCTGTGACAGGCTGAAGGGTTGGCATGGGGAGGGAGATGTGAGGGAGATCTAGAAGGGAGGGGACATGGGTGTACCTGTGGCTGATTCTTATTGATATATGACAGGAAACCACAAAATTCTGTAAAGCAATTATTCTTCAATTAAAAAATTTAAAAAAAGTCTTTTTAGATATTTTCTACTTTGGAAGTTCTTACAGGGAGGTCAAAGAATAACCTGTTGGAACTTGATGGTTACCTTAGTGTGATGATCACTGATTTTTCTCAAGCAAGTGTCAAATATTCAACTTTTTCCTCTATATAGCATTTTGTATATTTATATATTCAAATGTATGAGTGTTTATGGCTTTTGTGCTGTGTGCTTTACCTAAGAATTATAAAGAATTCACTCCTCATGTTTTACTCTCTTCCATTCATGTATGACTTAATTATTATTATTTCTAAAGTTTGGATCTTTATTTTATCAGGAATATATACTGACATAAGACATGAAATAAGGTTTCGCTTTATTTTAATTTAGAAAATGGCTAGCCAGGAGTGACGTTGTCAATATAATGGAATGAGAGTTTTCTGCTATATTTCCCTCTGCTATATTTCTGCTATATTTCTGCTACCAATTTAGATGATTGCCCATGGACAGGAAAGGCTTTGTAGAAGTCCAGGAGTCCAATGGAGAAATTCCAGCACACTGTTGGAGGAAAAAATAATCTGGCATTGGATGTGTTTAAGAGGGTAAGAGGGCAATGACAAAGAATGCTCAAACTACCGCACAGTTGCACTCATCTCACACGCTAGTAAGGTAATGCTCAAAATTCT
>SJYX01001163.1:512387-529189 GCA_006410675.1 Oreotragus oreotragus | reverse complement strand
TTCGTAAATGCTACTACTAAGATAAGGAAGGAAACCCAGATGAAGGAAAGACTGGTTTTAAATTCTCCACCATTTTCCTTTAAATCTCCCTCTTATCTTTCTCTATGGGTACGGGGATCTTTTATTCATTATCCAAAGGCATAAGAGATTAAATATGATTAAAAGAACATTTCAGAAGAGTGTAAGGAATTAAAACGTCTGTTGAATCCATCTGTATTATGTGTAGGTGACTGTCACATTAGGAGAAGTTTTGACATTTTAAAATACAAGACAACAAACCAAAGCCAAATGGCTAAATAATTACTTAAAAATACCGAGTTAAAAAAAGTTAGACTGGAATAGAATAGAAGAGAAAGGAGTAGATACCAATACATAATTACTTTCTTTCTGGGAGAAACAAAAACTTAAAGTTTAAATGCAGGAAAGACCATGGGATAAACGGATTTCTCTGTAGTACTATTTTTCTCATCCAGAGAATTTGAAGCTGCCTTTTTACACATATTATGACTCAGGATTAATACCAATTACATGAGTGAATTGATGTTTTTTCTGTACATTAAGGTCTGATGAATGGGCACTGCCACAACTCAAGAAAAACTTGTACTGTGACCTTTAAAAATAAAGTCTGAAACGTCTTCACGGTATCAAAGTCTACTATTTCTTTTGCCTAATTCCCCATTTTAATTAATAATTGAATTTCTATATCTGCCAATCAACCGACAACCACATACAAAACAATTCTGACGCCCCAACACATTTTAAAACAAGAGCCCCGCATATAGTTCTCATCTGTTTTGGAAATGGTTAGATCTAGTCTCTCTTTACTGAGTAAAGCAAACTTGGTGCCCAAAATGGACTTAAGCCTTTATGAATTTAGACTGTATAAACCAATTTAAGAGATCCTGGAAGCAATGGATTTAAAGAATGTATTTAAAAAAAAAAGAAGAAAGTTAACTAAGTAAAATACCCTTACATCCATAATCATTTTGCAGTTTTTACAAGGTCCAATCTGGCTAAAGAGCTGGAGAATTAGAGCTTCTGTGACATCTCTGGAAAGGTTACCAACATATCTGAAACACAAAGGAAAACAATTCACCACTTAAAATTTGGTCCTTTTAATTCAGTCCCTAAAGCTGAACACTGAGCAGTGAATTGGGGGAATAGGCAGATCTTTGCCGTGTTCTGCACTCTAGGAACTTATAAAAGTTTGAAAACTTCAAAATCTCTTACAAAACAGATGTAATATATGTTACTTACAAATATACTAGACAGTTAGGAGAGGGAAACTAGTAAGCATCTGTTTTTAGTGAAGGTTGCACAAATAAAACCTGTTGCTTTTATTTAAGTTTCTAGGCTTACCTTAGGAAGATATGCCTAAAACCTCTCAAATGAACCATTTGATATGAAGAACAATTCAAAATCATTTGACATGTATAATCAATCCTAGAAAACTCTGCAATTATTCTCTTTCTACAGTATTACTAAGAACATTAAATAAAATTTCCTCAACGTTTAATTCACATGATTGTCCTAAAAGTGTCCAACTAAGGTATACTTTGGTTAAGACAGTAAACATGTTTTTGAAAGATGAATCAATCACTATCAACTGTTATACATGCTCACAAAAGAAAGGGAAGCCTTTTAATAAATATCACTGATCAGTGGAAGCAGAAAGGGAGTAGAAAGATTCTAGGAGACTTTAAACAGATAATATAAGTTGGTGACTAACAAAATTACTGTAAATAATGTATTATAAGACAACATGACTGGGATGATCCTTACTTTTTTAGGGGGGAGGAGGATGATCCTTAAAGGGTTTATAAATATTCAAAATGGGATTTGAAATGAGATTACCTCCAGGTATGTTAGTTTTATTACTTCTGAAATCAGAGAATGTAGTCTGCCAACAAATGCAGATGTTTTAATTCTTCTGCTAAGAATCCTTCAGGGAATGTGATGAAAGGTAGACCCTCTCCCTAGAAAAATAAAACACCTATACGTACCAGAAAGTGTGGATTCAATTCCTTCCTTCTATTTACCCATTCAACAGGCTACTGAATGCTTACTGTGAAGGCATAGGAATAGGCTAAAATGGCAAAGAGAGAAGTGCCGTGTCTTAAGAACAATGAACAATTCCTTCACAGAAAAATGCTAGACAATAATTGTAGACAGCATTAAATTAATGATGTGTAAACCCTACTGAAATCACTGATTCAGTCATGAACCATCAATAGATGTAAACTTAGGTGAAAGGTGGTAAGAAAATGGCTATGTGCAGGGTGCCTAAGATGTCACATAGATTACTTAACAAACACAAAGGGAAAACTCACCTTAAAAGTGAGAACTCTACACCAGTCAGAATGGCCATCATAAAAAAGTCTACAAATAATAAAATGCTGGAGAGGGTGTGGAGAAAAGGGAACACTTTTGCACTGTTGGTGGGAATGTAAATTGATACAGCCACTATGGAAGATAGTATGGAGATTCCTTTAAAAAAAAAAACAAAAAAACTAGGAATAAAACCGCCATATGACCCAGCAATCCCACTGCTAGGGATATACCCTGAGGAACCCAGGGTTGAAAAAGACACATGTACCCCATTGTTCATTGCAGCACTATTTACAATAGCTAGAACATGGAAGCAACCTAGATGTCCATTGACAGATGAATGGATAAAGAAGTTGTGGTACATATACATAACGGAATATTACTCAGCCATAAAAGGGACCTCATTTGAGTCCATTCTGATGAGGTGGATGAACCTAGAACCTATTACACAGAGTGAAGTGAGTCAGAAAGAGAAATATCATATTCTAATGCACATATACAGAATATAGAAAAATTTTATTTACTTACAGGGCAGCAATGGAGACAGAGAGAATAGACTTAGGGACATGGGGAGGGGAGGAGAGTGTAAGATGTATGGAAAGAGTAACATGGAAACTTATATTACCATATGTAAAATAGACAGCCAACGGGAATTTGCTGTATGGCCCAGGAAACTCAAACAGGGGCTCTGTATCAACCTAGAGGGGTGGGATGGGGAGATGGGAGGGAGGTTCAAAAGGCAGGGGATATATGTATACCTGTGGCTGAT
The DNA here is from genome assembly GCA_006410675.1 of Oreotragus oreotragus. Lineage (NCBI taxonomy): Eukaryota > Metazoa > Chordata > Mammalia > Artiodactyla > Bovidae > Oreotragus > Oreotragus oreotragus. The sequence continues at coordinate 526,092 of SJYX01001163.1, read as the reverse complement.
TCATGTTGAGGTTTGATAGAAAACAACAAAATTCTGTAAACCAATTACCCTTCAATAAAAAATAAAAGAAAAAAGTGAGATCTCTAGGCCACTCTGACCCCGTGATCAAACTTTAAATCATGTTATGAACGAACAATGAGACACTGTGTATACAATATGAATTATACAATATCATATATGAAATATTCAAGTCAGAAAGATCTAACTTGAATTTAGCTAAGCTTAAATTCAGATCTAAGTTTACAGGATATTGGGCATATAAAACAATTACACAAATTCAGATCTGGGATATTATATAAGGTGACCTATTTGATATCTTAAAGATTACTGTCCTTAAAAAAAAAAGGAAGACTACTTTTGATTAAGAGGGACTTAAAAGACACTGACAACTTAATATTTACCATGAATAATCCTTGACTGAATCCTAGATTAGGGAGGGGGTGAGAAATCGCTTTTTCTTACAGAATTCTAATTAATAAATGTACAAGGAATGAGGGAATTCATTAACACCTTAGTAATAAGGTTACGGCTAAGAATTCTTTGATACACCTCCCTCTATGAAGTGAAGCTTAATTTCCCTCTCCTTGAGTGTGGTCAACTCTCAGTGACTCAATTCTGACAGGGTATGTTGAGAAAAAAGGTAGTCACTCTACAGTGGAGATAAGATCACGGCATATAGTCCAATCACTTCAAGGCAAATAGGGAAACAATGGAAACAGTGACAGACTATTATTTGGGGCTCCAAAATCACTGCAGATGGTGACAGCAGCCATGAAATTAAAAGACGCTTGCTCCTTGGAAGGAAAGCTTAATAAAAAGCAGAGATTACTTTGCCAACAAAAGTTCATCTAGTGAAAGCTATGGTTTTCCAGCAGTCATGTACAGATGTGAGACTTGGACTATAAAGAAAGCTGAGCGCCGAAGAATTGATGCTTTTGAACTGTGGTGTTGGAGAAGACTTGAAAGTCCCTTGGACTGCAAGGAGATCCAACCAGTTCATCCTAAAGGAAATCAGTCCTGAATATTCATTAGAAGGACTGATGCTGAAGCTGAAACTCCAATACTTTGGCCACCTGATGTGAAGTACTGACTTGCTAGAAAAGACCCTGATGCTGGGAAAGATTGAAGGCAGGAGGAAAAGGGGCCAACAGAGGATGAGACGGTTGGATGGCACCACTGACTCAATGGACGTGAGTTTGAGTAAGCTCCAGGAGTTGGTGATGGACAGGGAGGCCTGGCATGCTGCATGCAGTCCATGGGGTCACAAAGAGCTGGACACGACTGAGCGACTGAACTGAAGGGATACAGAGGAGGAAGAGTACCCTTCATAAGTGCCACAGTGAAAGATATCTCCTCACATATTACAGGAAAGGAAAGAGACATGACAACTAAACACAATGTATTTTGGATTAGATGTTGGAATAGAAAAAGGACATTAGTGGAAAAACTGGGGAAAACAGTAATAAAACTTGCAGTTAATAGCACTGTAGCAACCTATTAACTTCTTAGTTTTGATAATCATACTATGGTTATGTACGATATTAAGGGAAGGGTAAAGGTCAAGTGAACACTCTGAACCATCTCTTTAACTCTTCACTGTGTATTTTTACCCAACTCATGTGCCTATAAGAAACCCGAAGGACTGCGTATGTCTAAAGGAAAAAATGGCTCTTCTGAAGATTTAATTCTAACATCTACTTTGCTAAAGCTAGGTAATCCAGTGATAAACTGACAGTATATAGGGAACCTGGAGTCTTTCATTTACTCTGCAAAACTTCAAGATTTTTCTTATAAAAAATTTTTTATCAATTTTTTTCTCAGAAACTCAAAATTTCTAAGTGATTTTCCTAGTTTGAAGATAGCTAATAATAAAAGCTAATATAAAATGCATGCAGGTCTGTACTGCTTTTGTATTTATTTAATGTGGCCTGCTATATAATGTAAATTCCTGGAGCCTTTATCAATTAACTTCACACAGCTGTTTATTAAGTCTCTTCAGAGCAAGTTATACAAACAACTTACTCTCAACCTTTGACACCAATAAACCTTAAGTTAACATATGTAACAGTTTCAGTTTTATAAAACAAGTTTCTTTAGTTATCCCATACTTTGTCACATATTATTCTTAAGCAAAGGATTTCCTAATAACAGCATAGATTAAGTTACATATGTAAGGTTTTTTTCTTTCAAGGCTGCCAAATATCTTCCTACATTTAAGAAATCTTCACCCTATGGCAAAGCCTGACTCGTCTTCAAAAGATGAAAGGCTAAATATGGTTACATAGTCTACCATGCATATGATCTGGGCTGGGTCCAATACTTTGGCCACCTCATACAAGAGTTGACTCATTGGAAAAGACCCTGATGCTGGGAGGGACTTGGGGCAGGAGAAGGGGACGACAGAGGATGAGATGGCTGGATGGCATCACCGACTTGATGGACAGGAGTTTGAGCAAACTCCTGGAGTTGGTGATGGACAGGGAGGCCTGGCGTGCTGCAATTCATGGGGTCGTAAAGAGTCGGACACAACTGAGCGACTGAGCTGAACTGAGGTCATATGAGAGATACCAGCCCTGAACACAGAAGACAAAGACAGGGGTTGGAAATGGAAACTGAAGAGTCCACTTCGGTGGCAGACAGCAGCAGAGTCCCATGTCCAGTGGAAGCTGAAGTTGTAACATCAGGCCCTCACTGTATGTGGTAGGAGTATCCTTTCTGTGATGGTCTGTAGCTTCATTAGGACTGTGGGCCTGACAGTTGTCTCTCTTTCCTGAACATTTTCTAAGCCAGGTTCCATAAACTTCCTCCAAATTCTAAAAGTGTCCTCTCTCTCTCTCTCTCTCTCTCTATATATATATATATATATTGCTGAACTGAGGTCATATGAGAGATACCAGCCCTGAACACAGAAGACAAAGACAGGGGTTGGAAATGGAAACTGAAGAGTCCACTTCGGTGGCAGACAGCAGCAGAGTCCCATGTCCAGTGGAAGCTGAAGTTGTAACATCAGGCCCTCACTGTATGTGGTAGGAGTATCCTTTCTGTGATGGTCTGTAGCTTCATTAGGACTGTGGGCCTGACAGTTGTCTCTCTTTCCTGAACATTTTCTAAGCCAGGTTCCATAAACTTCCTCCAAATTCTAAAAGTGTCCTCTCTCTCTCTCTCTCTCTCTCTATATATATATATATATATTTTTTTTTTTTTTTAAGAAGCATGATTGAACAATTCTGAAGCTACTTTTTGAAATTCTAAGACTGAGCAAATAAATATACTGGTAATATATATACTGGCAATAGAAGCCAAGTTCTTCAGAGTTGGGAGAATGAAGTTACAAATATAGAGAGGGGAAAGAACAGAATGTACTCTAGCATCAGACTAGAATTGGAAGTATCAGTGAAACTCTTGGTCATGTGTATCTCATTCATTTCCCAGCTCTAACCTCCAAGTGAGCCTGGTTCAAGGACCTAATGAAGCTCAGGTTATTGATGTCTCACTGCGGGAAGAACTAAGTGAGACAAGGTGACAGGTAACAAGTGGATTTATTCACAGAGAAACACTTCACAGACAAGAGTATGGCCCCAGTATCTTTTTTTTTTTTTAAAAAAATTCCTTTCATGCTTAAATTTTTTTGCAGCAATGCATTTAACGAAATTCTGATGGATACCAAAATTGATTCTGGAGCAGCTGAAAACCAAGATTTCTTGTCACCATGTTGAACAGACTACTAAACCAAAATGTAAATTTCTTACATTTATGTAGTTATAGTTTTTCAAGATGCTTTTTATTCAAAAACATTAAAATATCCTTTTCTAGGTGTTCCATGAACTTCTTGTTAACAGCCTAGATTGAAGTATCTCATGTTGATATTTATAACATCACCTCTGAGATCATGTACCAATCTCATACAAAACTGGAAAGTAAATGTTCTCCTTGGGCAACTGGATAAAATATGAACTATGTATTGGTTAAAAACACTCTATTAATGTAGTTTCCTTAGTATGAAAATTATATTTTGGTTATATGAGAGAATGCCCCAATTTTTAGATTTATTTAAGCTCTAAGTGTATTGATGTTTTCTCAAATGGTTCAGCAAATGTGGCTATTAGCAATTGGTAATTCCACATGAAAGGTATCTATCTATGTCTTAAATGCACTATTTTTGCTACATTTCCATAGGTTTTAAATTTTTCAAAATAAAGTTACCTGAGACGTTTTAATGGAAAAAGTCATCAACGCCAGTGAAAACTTGACAACTCTGGGATAGGACTTCATGTCAATTTAACATATACATTATTTTAAGGTGATATTAAGTTCAAATAGTTATAACAATGGAATCTAAAACATTTTAAGTATTTATTAGTACAGCTCTGGAAAATTTAACTTACAAAGAAAAATCTGCAAGGCAGAATGCTGTATTGGGTTTGTTTTGAGCCACAATCATTGTATAAAAATGTACAATTTGATATGAGGCCTCTGAAAATTTAAGTGAAAAACATGAATAAATAGGTTTTAATCTAATGATAAACTTCGTAGAGTAGAGACATATTTTCATTCATATCTACTACTTAGAACTCTGCCTGGAATACTCTAGGTGCGCTATAAATATTTGTTAAAGAGATAACTGTAGCTGAGTCACTCGGCTGTACAGCAGAAACTAACACAACACTGTAAAGCAATTATATTCCAATAAAAAAATAAAAGTTTACAAGAGGCAACTGTATTCTCTTAGAATTATTTTTGAACATTTGCAATGTGATAGAAAATTAATCCATTTTGCTGGAGTTATTCTAGTTCAGGGGTAAAGGTGTATGTCTCTTACTAATTATGAAATTATGACAAGGATATATTGTACACCACAGGGAATATAGTCAACATTTTATATTAAAATAGCAATATATTTTGTAACTATAAATGGAGTATAACCTTAAAATTGTAGACTAGTAACATATAATATGGTGTATCAATTATATCTCAATTAAAAAGGAATTACGTACAACAGTAAATACTTATTGTACATAGTACATATGTATGTATTAGTCGCTCAGTCGTGTCTGACTTTTTGCCACCCCATGGACTGTAGCCTGCCAGGCTTCTCTGTCCATGGGATTCTCCAGGTAAGAATACTGGAGTGGGCTGCCATCTCCTTTTCCAGGGGATCTTCTTGACCCAGGAACCAAACCCAGGTCTCCTGCATTGCAGGTAGATTCTTTAACATCTGAGCTGCCTGCGAAGCCCCAAAGTGTCTGCAGCTCAAGACAATATTCTGGTTTCCTTTACAATTAAGTCCTTTACCTGGGGTTTGCTTCAGATGGGAGGAGGGACACCTTTTGCTGCCATGATGGGCTGGACAGGCAGAGGAGGATAAAATGGGTACAGGCCAGTGTCTGTTCTTTTCTCATGTGTTGGGGAGATGATTCTGGTCTTGCCGGATGGTATCTAATCTCTCCATGAACAATCTAGCAAGCTCCACTGAAGTTGAGGATGGAACTTGGTAAGAGCCACATAGTACATAATATAAATATTATATGCCAGCATCATAACCTTAGAACTGTCTCTTCTTCACAAAAGACTGCTACATGATAGCAGAAACCCTCTAATTTTATTTTAGAATAAAGTGGTATCATTGTGCAGAACAGCTTTGATAAAAGTCTCACCTCCTTGGTGCTACCCATAGTGCTTCCTGCATGGGTGTGCAGGTACCTTGCTATCTCCTAACTGGGGAGGGATTCTGTATTCTGGTCAAGGGCCCTGTGTCCCCTGTCCTTCTTCCCTTGCTGTCTCTTTCTACTTTTAGAAGCTTCTCTTAAGGTTACAGCTTCCAAGGAGTCTTACCAGATTCCCCCTACCTTCTCTACTCATGACTCCGAATTATCCTAGAATGCTTAGGTACTTTGTGCTTGTATTGCTTTCCTCAGGCTACTGTAACAAAAGACTTCATGGTATTTTGTTACAGCACCACAAACTGGAGGACTTAAAACACCAACAGTTTATTTTCTCATGATTCTGCAGGTCTGAATTAAGGTGTTGGCAAGGCCATGCTCCTTTGCTCTTTCTGAGACTCTGAGTAGAATGCCGACTCTTCCTCACTTCTGTTGGTGGCTGTCAATCTTCGGCTTGCAGCTGCACCACTCCAGTCTTTGCCTTCATCTTCATATGGAGTTCCTCCTGTGTCTGTCCAAATTTCTCTTCTTATAAGAATACTGATCATTTTAACTTGATCACATCTGCAGAGACCCTATTTCCAAACAGGCTCACATTCACATGAAGTTTTGGGGAACACTATTCAACCCAGTACAGTGTTATAGGTAGATTTCATTACAGCAAATAGAAGTACAGTTGACCCTTGAACAACACGGGGCTTCAAGGGCCCCGACCTCCCTCACAGTTGAATATCAGCTCTTGGTTTCTGTGGTGGCCATGTACCTGTGTTTCCTCTACACCCGTGGATCATGTAGTCCTGTAATGTTTTTTATTGGTAAATAAATATTCAAGTATAGGTGGACCCACACGGTTCAAAGTCACATTGTTCAAGGGTCAACTGTACACAAAAAGCACCAAAAGAAGACTGCTCATGTCCTGATGGAGAGACAGCCTGGAAGTCCACAGGGCTGCTCATCTTGAACCAGTGCTGCAAGGTGCACATGGACCTGTAAGATGGGTGCCCACTGCATTCTTAGTTTACTTGCTGCCTTTGGCTGGTTTGTGCTTTGGTCTTCTCACTTGAGAATAGGAATATAGTCAGCTTACCTTTATGTGAGTATTTTGATAATTCACAAGATAAGCAAACCAAATTCCTTGTGGATAGTTGGTCCCCACAGGAAGTTCCTCTGTGTGTTTTGGCGTAGAGTGACCAAAAGATGTTTTTCTCAGGTAAATGAAAGGCTCTGGTAGTTGGACCGCTCTGTTCATTGTTGTTAGCCTTGCACTGCACTAATGCCTGGCAAGTATAGTAATTGGAGAAGGCTGCACAAGTGACAGAACAATGGTGTCATGTTCACAAATGCCAAGTTGTAGTGAAGGTCTAATAATATAGTAAATGTGAATTATGGACCATAATTATTGCCTTTGTCAGTCATATTACCCAATTAGAATATACGTAATTGCAAGTAGGTCTCTCTCTCTCTCTCTCTCTTTTTTTTTTTTTAAGAATAATTGCTTCTTGAAATATGACATTATAGGGTTAGCAGAATAGAATATGGAAAGATTTCCAAGTGAATGCTTCATGCTTGTTAAGAACAAAGGTGGACACTTGGCCTCTTTTGAGCAGATGTGGGCTGTTCTGGTGAGTTCCCTGGACAGATAATGTACTGTTCTTGATATTCTCCAGGCCATGGATAAGGTCTGACACCAAGTAGAAGCTCAGCAAAAGTATGTGGGCAGAACAGATCAACATGTACCTAGAAGAAAGGAATGTGTATCAGTCTCCTGTAGCTGCTGTAACAACTTACCACCAACTTGGGAAGATCAGTTCAGTTCAGTCGCTCAGTCGTGACCGACTCTTTGCAACCCCATGAACTGCAGCACGCCAGGTACTCAAACTCATGTCCATCGAGTTGATGATGCCATCCAGCCATCTCATCCTCTGTCGTCCCCTTCTCCTCCTGCCCCCAATCCCTCCCAGCATCAGAGTCTTTTCCAATGAGTCAACTCTTCGCATGAGGTGGCCAAAGTATTGGAGTTTCAGCTTTAGTATCATTCCTTCCAATGAACACCCAGGACTGATCTCCTTTAGGATGGACTGGTTGGATCTGCTTGCAGTCCAAGGGACTCTCAAGAGTCTTCTCCAGCACCACAGTTCCAAAGCATCAATTCTTCAGTGCTCAGCTTTCTTTATAGTCCAACTCTCATATTCATACATGACTATGGAAAAACCATAGCTTTGTCTAGACGGACATTTGTTGGCAAAGTAATGTCTCTGCTTTTCAATATGCTATCTGTCTAGGTTGGTCATAACTTTCCTTCCAAGGAGTAAGCGTCTTTTAATTTCATGGCTTCAGTCACCATCTGCAGTGATTTTGGAGCCCCCCAAAATAAAATCTGACACTGTTTCCACTGTTTCCCCATCTATTTCCCATGAAGTGATGGGACCAGATGCCAGGAACACAAATATATTCTTTTACATTCTGGTGGTTGGAAGACTGACATGGGTCTCAGTGTGCTCAAATGACAAGGCTGTGTTCTTCCTGGAGGCTCTAGGAGAGAATCTCTTTGGCTTTTCCAGCATCTGAAGGTCACCCTGTCTCATGGCCTCCTTCCTTCCATCACATTGACCTTGACTCTCCCTCATCCTTCTTTTTACTGTGTGATAACCTTGGGTCTATGCAGATACTCCAGGATAATCTTATGTCAGCAGCCTTCATCACATCTGCTAAATCCCTTTGCCATAAAAGGTTACATAGTCATAGGTTCCCGGGGTTAGGATGTGGACATGCTTGGGGGATCCTGCCTACCACAAGGAGTGTTGGTTGTTATAACATTAACTTTTTCATTGTGTTACATTGTTTTTGAAAAATAGTTTTAACTATAGAATTAATAGCTTTTCAGAAAAGAGGCATCATCCGTGGATAACTACAGCTAACATTTTGGTATATATTATTCCAGGCTTTATGAAAACAAGAAATGAAAAAAAAAAACGAAGAGGTTCATGAGGTGGGATGATGGGAGCAGTGGGGGTTGGGGAGAGATCCTTTAGGCCTGCAAAGGCTTATTGCAAAGATTTAAACATATACTCTTTTCCCCACAAGGGGTGTATATCTTACTGTTTTTAACAGCTTCACTGATGTATAATGGACATACTGTAAACTGCACACATTTAAGGGTACAGTTTGATCAGTTCTGGCATATGGATACAGCTGTGATGTCATCACTACAATCAAGATCATGACTGTCTGCAACAGCTCCAGAAATTTCTCTGTCCCCCTAGTAATTTTTCTCTCCCCTTATCCCCATCCACAGGCAACCACTGATCTGCTTGCTGTCACCACAGTTTTCCATTTCCTAGCATTTTGTAGAAATGGGGTCATACAACATTTACTCTTTTTTTGGTCTGGCTTCTGTCACTCAACATAATTATCCTGAGATTTACCCATGTTGGTGTGTATATCAGTCATTAATTCCTTTTCCTCCCTCAAATGAGCCAAGTCTCCTTTCTGAAAGTTGATGTTTTAAAAAAAAAAGACAGGCTAGGTGACCTTGAGTGAAAAATGTGCTGAATGCCCACTGGACCCATGCCACACCCTGCCTTACCTTAGACCTCTCAGACCCCCTATCTGTGGAGAACATGACCATGAACCAAGTTAGAATTCAACTTGCTGAATCTGTTCCTTTATTTGACAAAGGCACCAAGACAATTGAATGAGTAGTACTGTGTTGCAACGTGGGTTGTGACATAGATGTCTTGACATCTGCCTGTTGCTTGCATGTACTGGTTGGGGATGCAAAGTATGTTTCTGACTGGGGGATCCATGTTAGGTGCATTTGGGGGATAAGCATAGTCTAAAGTTGTTGAGATACTTAAACGTGAGCATGCCTGCTGCTGAGTCTGGCTTGGATCATGTTTCAAGAGGTGCATTTGGGCTGGAAAGAAGCTTAGAAAGTAGATAAGTGGGATTCCACTTCACGGCACTCATCTAAGTCCCCAGCACCCACCACCAGTGTGTCTGCAGAGGCATAAGCACAGAGTGGTAAAAAAAAAAAAAAAAAAAAAAAAACAGGGGGGGGGGGTCAGCTGAACAGCTGTGATTTTACTTTGCGTTGTATTAATTCACTTATTTGATTTATATTCCCCCATAGAACTGGCTGATTTAGGGATTTAGTTGACCAAATCAAGCAGACACAGGCTTGGATAAGTTCTTTGAAATTGCCATATAACCCAGGATAGCAATCTCCTATTTTCCACAGATGTGAAAAACAGCAGTGGCGGGGGCAGGGGGCCCTCACTGCTTCTGAGGATTTGTGTTGAAGGATGAGCCAGATTGATTGCCTCCTTCAGTGATAAGCTAGCCCCAGAGGGAGTGATGGAGCAGGATGTATTTATACCTATAGGCTGGCTCGTTCTGTGTTTTGACACTGTTCCTCAGATTGCTTAGTCAGTGTTTATGGAGCACCACACAAGCGCCAAGGGCTGTGGTCCCTAATTGTGTACACAAGGCACTGAATTTGAGCATGGTTATTGATAGAAGCCACAGTCTGGCATTGGATATATCAGGGAAAGAATGAAAGCAAGCTGTTACCTGCTTGCTTTATGATACACACAGACAGATTCATGGAGAAAAGTTGTACAAGTGGAAGGAGGGTATTGGGGAAGAAGTGAGAAATACGGCAGGACTCAGATGTCTGAAGGATTGTCATGGGCAATGGGACGGACTTATTCTTTTGTAATCCCAGAGCTTCAGGGCCAGTTTTGGCATAAACACAAAGTTTCCAACAACCTGACTCTTCTAATGAATGACCTTCAGTAGCATCTGCCTGGTACCCCAACCCAGCTGATTCTGAGAGGGAAGAGGTTTCTCTTCTCAGTCAGCCTGTCCCTCTTGGCTGGGAACCTCTGAGTTATATGGGGAAATGAGATTGCTGTATTTTAAGGGATGGTTGATGAGATAAGATTTCATATTCTGCCCACAGTTAATATGCCCTGAGATGGTTGTCTGTCTGTGGGGTTTCTTTTCAAGAAACCACCACTTGCTGCTATTTCTTTCTAATTATGGTTTAAAAAAATAAACCCACCTAACCTGAAGTTACCCTCTTAATCATTTCTGATGGTATAGTTCAGTCCTGTTAAGCATGTTCATGCTGTTGTGCAACCACATCTCCAGAACTTGGTCATCTTGTAAAACTGTTCACATTAAACCACTCCCCATCCCCACTTCAGCCCCTGGCAAGCCTCATTTCACTTTCTGAATGAATCTGACAGCTCTAAAGTACCTCATGTACATGGAATTACACCATGTTTGTCCTTTTGTGATTTTTTTTTCGCTTAGCATAATGCCCTCAAGATTCATCTATGTTATCATCCCTTGCTGATTTATATTTTGTCTCTCCTACACTTTCTAAGATTTCTACAATCGACATCCCTCACTTGAAAACAAACAACAAAAATTGCATAACAGTGAGAGGCATAGTACAAACAGGTAAGCAGGGGCCAGATCTGTTGGGCCTTGCAGGTCATAGTTAGTCATACTGCTACTGCTAAGTCACTTCAGTCATGTCCAACTCTGTGTGACCCCATAGACGGCAGCCCACCAGGCTCCTCCGTCTCTGGGATTCTCCAGGCAAGAACACTGGAGTGGGTTGCCATTTCCTTCTCCAATGCATGAAAGTGAAAAGTGAAAAGGAAGTCGCTCAGCTATATCCGACTCTTAGCGACCCCATGGACTGCAGCCTACCAGGCTCCTTCATTCATAGGATTTTCCAGGCAAGAGTACTGGAGTGTGGTGCCATTGCCTTCTCCGATAGTTAGTCATATGTAGTGTGTATTCCCTGTATTGAGACGGTCTTAGAGGGTTTTGAACAAAGAAGTGATGTGTTGTGCTATTTGTTATTTGTCTCCCTAGCTGATGTGTGGAGAATGGGTTGGGATGGGGAGCAGACCTGGAAGGACCAAGCAGGTGACTCTTGTGGTTGTCCAGGCAGAATATGATGGCTGTTGGTGGAAAATATGGAGAAGTGGTTGAGGACAGCACAGGGCATGTGGTAGGATTGAGAGCTCTTGATGGCATGGCTTGTGGGGCCTGGGAGGTATCTGTCCAGGATGACATGCAGGTTTCTGGTCTAGATGGTGGAGAAGGGGCTGTGTCACCCAATGAAACAGATGAACGCAGCCAAGGGGTCTCAATTGGAGGGGCAAGTGCAGGCATTTGGTTTTGCATGTGCTGAACATGAGGTGGCTGTGAGACATCAAGGGCTGATTGAGAGGGGAGGGAGTTGGAAGCATCAGACGTGAACACCCTTTTTATAAGTTTGGTTATGAACAGGAGGAGAGAGAAGACAGTATTGGGCTGGGGATGTACAGTCAAAAGAGAGATTTGAGCATGTTTAAAATAGATAGTCTAGTACTTCCCAGGTTGATTTACAGATTCAAAGCAATCCCAGTTAAAATCCCAGCTGCCTCTTTTGCAGAAATTGACAAACAGATCCTAAAATTCCTATGGAAATTCAAGAGACTTAGAAGAGCCAATCAGTCTTGAAAAGCAAGAATGAAGTTAGATGGATTCACATTTACTGATTTCAAAACTTATTATTAATACAACACAGCAGAATTCAGGACTAGGTGGCACTGGCACAAGGATAACCATAAAGATCAAACAGAATCCAACAACATATTAAAAAGATCATACACCATGACCCAGTGGGCTTTATCCCAGGGATGCAAGGATTCGTCAATATCCACAAATCAATCAATGTAATTCACCACATTAACAAATTGAAAAATAAAAACCATATGATTATCTTAATAGATGCAGAGAAAGCCTTTGACAAAATTCAACATCAATTTATGATAAAAACTCTCCAGAAAGCAGGAATATAAGGAACATACCTCAACATGCTGCTGCTGCTAAGTCACTTCAGTCGTGTCTGACTCTGTGCGACCCCAGAGATGACAGCCCACCAGGCTCCCCCGTCCCTGGGATTCTCCAGGCAAGAACACTGGAGTGGGTTGCCATTTCCTTCTCCAGTGCATGAAAATGAAAAGTGAAAGTGAGGTCGCTGAGTCGTGTCCGACTCTTAGCAACCCCGCAGACTGCAGCCTACCAGGCTCCTCCGTCTATGGGATTTTCCAGGCAAGAATACTGGAGTGGGGTGCCATTGCCTTCTCCCACGTCAACATAATAAAAGCTATATATGACAAACCCTCAGCAAACATTATCCTCAATGGTGAAAAATTGAAAGCATTTCCCATAAAGTCAGGAACAAGACAAGCGTGCCCAATCTCACCACTTTCAACATAGTTTTGGAAGTTTTGGCTACAGCAATCAGAGCAGAAAAAGACATAAAAGGAATCCAGATTGGAAAAGAACTAATACAGCCACTATGGAGAACAGTGTGGAGATTCCTTAAAAAACTGGAAAAAGAACTGCCATATGACCCAGCAACCCCACTGCTGGGCATACACACCGAGGAAACCAGAATTGAAAGAGACACATGTACCCCAGTGTTCATTGCAGCACTGTTTATAATAGCCAGAACATGGAAGCAACCTAGATGTCCATCAGCAGATGAATGGATAAGAAAGCTGTGGTACATATACACAATGGAATATTACTCAGCCATTAAAAAGAATACATTTGAATCAGTTCTAATAAGATGGATGAACCTGGAGCCTATTATTCAGAGTGAAGTAAGCCAGAAAGAAAAACACCAATACAGTATACTAACACATATATATGGAATTTAGAAAGATGGTAACGATAACCCTGTATGTGAGACAGCAAAAGAGACACAGATATACAGAATAGTCTTTTGGACTCTGTGGGAGAGGGCAAGGGTGGAATGATATGGGGGAATGGCACTGAAACATGTAAAATATCAGATGTGAAATGAATCGCCAGTCCCAGTCCAATGTGCTCAGGGTGCTCAGGGCTGGTGCACTGGGATGACCCAGAGGGATGGGATGGGGAGGGAGGTGGGAGGGGGGTTCAGGATGGGGAACACATACACCTGTGGTGGATTCATGTCAATGTATGGTAAAACCAATACAATATTGTAA
>SJYX01001163.1:456308-511950 GCA_006410675.1 Oreotragus oreotragus | reverse complement strand
GGATGCAAGGATTCGTCAATATCCACAAATCAATCAATGTAATTCACCACATTAACAAATTGAAAAATAAAAACCATATGATTATCTTAATAGATGCAGAGAAAGCCTTTGACAAAATTCAACATCAATTTATGATAAAAACTCTCCAGAAAGCAGGAATATAAGGAACATACCTCAACATGCTGCTGCTGCTAAGTCACTTCAGTCGTGTCTGACTCTGTGCGACCCCAGAGATGACAGCCCACCAGGCTCCCCCGTCCCTGGGATTCTCCAGGCAAGAACACTGGAGTGGGTTGCCATTTCCTTCTCCAGTGCATGAAAATGAAAAGTGAAAGTGAGGTCGCTGAGTCGTGTCCGACTCTTAGCAACCCCGCAGACTGCAGCCTACCAGGCTCCTCCGTCTATGGGATTTTCCAGGCAAGAATACTGGAGTGGGGTGCCATTGCCTTCTCCCACGTCAACATAATAAAAGCTATATATGACAAACCCTCAGCAAACATTATCCTCAATGGTGAAAAATTGAAAGCATTTCCCATAAAGTCAGGAACAAGACAAGCGTGCCCAATCTCACCACTTTCAACATAGTTTTGGAAGTTTTGGCTACAGCAATCAGAGCAGAAAAAGACATAAAAGGAATCCAGATTGGAAAAGAACTAATACAGCCACTATGGAGAACAGTGTGGAGATTCCTTAAAAAACTGGAAAAAGAACTGCCATATGACCCAGCAACCCCACTGCTGGGCATACACACCGAGGAAACCAGAATTGAAAGAGACACATGTACCCCAGTGTTCATTGCAGCACTGTTTATAATAGCCAGAACATGGAAGCAACCTAGATGTCCATCAGCAGATGAATGGATAAGAAAGCTGTGGTACATATACACAATGGAATATTACTCAGCCATTAAAAAGAATACATTTGAATCAGTTCTAATAAGATGGATGAACCTGGAGCCTATTATTCAGAGTGAAGTAAGCCAGAAAGAAAAACACCAATACAGTATACTAACACATATATATGGAATTTAGAAAGATGGTAACGATAACCCTGTATGTGAGACAGCAAAAGAGACACAGATATACAGAATAGTCTTTTGGACTCTGTGGGAGAGGGCAAGGGTGGAATGATATGGGGGAATGGCACTGAAACATGTAAAATATCAGATGTGAAATGAATCGCCAGTCCCAGTCCAATGTGCTCAGGGTGCTCAGGGCTGGTGCACTGGGATGACCCAGAGGGATGGGATGGGGAGGGAGGTGGGAGGGGGGTTCAGGATGGGGAACACATACACCTGTGGTGGATTCATGTCAATGTATGGTAAAACCAATACAATATTGTAAAATCAATTAATAAAAAAATCAATGCAATAGAATTGAGACTTGGGATATAAACCCTCAAATTTATAATCAGTAGAACTTTGACAGTGGTGCCAAAACAATTCATTGGGGGAGAGAATCTTCAATAAATGGCTCAGGGACAACTGGATTCCCATATGCAAAAAATATTGAAGTTGAACCTGTACCTCATACCATTCACAGTAACTCAAAATGTATCACAGGTCTAAATGTAACAACTAAAATGATAAAACTCTCAGAAGAAAATATAAGAATAAATGTTCATGACCTTGGTTAGGCAAGGGCTTTTTAGATAGGGCATAAAAGCACATATGGTTAAAGAAAAATTAATTGGACTTCAAAATAAAAAAAGTTTGTGCTTCAATAGAAACCATCCAAAAAGTGAAAAGACAAACCCTACAATGGGAGAAAACTTTTGCAACTCATGCATTTGATAAAAGAACTTTTGCAACTCATGCATTTGTATCCATATTACATAAAGAACTCTCAGACATCAACAAACAAATACAACCCAATTGAAAAAAGACCAAATAATCTAGACATTTTTCTTCATGGAGCTTTTTTCTCCCTTGCCCTATGGCAAGAGGACTCTTTGATAAGGAGAGTTTTCACATCTTCTCAACACTTATCAGGGGACTATTTTCCCTGAACGTGACTTCTGTTTTCTGACTGATCCAAAGGGTTGCCACTTGGTCCAAAGACAGTCAGCCTTATGACCAGGAACAAATGGACGAGTAAGGAAGCACTTCAGAATGGAGGTTTGACAAAAAATTAAGCCAGGTCTGAAATTAAAAAATGTTACTAGGGTGCTGTCGAATTTTATCATTTAAAACAAGAAATCTGAATTTTTTTAATTGTTGAACTTTAATAATAAAGAATGTTTTTTGGCAACCAAGAAGGGGTAGATAACATTTAAAGAAATTTAAAAAAAAGAATTTGAGTTTTGAGGTCTAGTAAGTTCATTGTCTTCTAAGATGCAAACACAGGCTTGTTATAAAGTTTTTTATGAAAACCTCAGTGCTTATAGGAGAAAGCATATAGGTTTCCTTGACAGAAGATCTGTCTGTTTACTAGTTAAAGAATACGTTCTAAGTGTTGGTTCCCTGAACGTAGATGGTCTTGGGTTTCCAGTCTAAGCATTTGCTAGAAGAGTAGGAGTTAATTTGGGGGCAGTGAACTGAGTGCTAGTATATGACAAGGCCTGGTGCTATGCTCCCATCTTCAAAGTTTCCAGTCATATATGAGAGTTACAGGCCCAGATGTATCTGATGCAGTTAGAGTGAAAGATGAGTGACCCATGTGATAGGTTTTACTTGGCAAAGGGGAAGAGCATTAAGAAGCTCCATGGAGCAAGCATTTCTGAGGATGCTGATGGCCTCTATAGGATTTCAGTAAAGAAAGCAGTGGGTGTGGAGGTAGTAGATAATGGTTGAGTTTAGAATGGTATGCAAGGAGTTTGGACTTGATTCTGTAAGCAAGAATGAAGAGAAACTGGGAATTTTTGAGTAACCAAGGGTGACCCAACTAGGTTTTTAGAATATAGCAAGATATTTTTCTGGCAGCAGAATAGAAGACTCAAGCTAAGGAGGGCATTTAAAGGGCTGTCGTGTTCATTGAGATGAGACGTTAAGGGAGTGACTACAAAAGTGCAAGTGATGGAATGAATACAGAAATATTTTGGTGGTAAAATAGGCACAGTTTGGTAATGGATGAGTCATAAATGAGGAAGGATGAGTCAAGAATAATGGTCATGCTGGACTTTCCTGGTGGTCCAGTGGTTTAGAATGCTCCTGTCAACACAGCAGAGTTCTGGTTGTATCCTTGGCCTGGGAAGATCCTACATGCCATGGAGCAACTAAACTTGCACATCCTGGAGCCCACACTCCTCAACAAGAGAAGCCACTTCAATGAGAAGTGTATACATCACAATTAGAGAAAGCCTGAGTGCAGCAACAAAGGCCCAGCGTAGCCAAAAATAAAAAAACTAGAGAAAGAATAACGGCCATGCACCTGTCTCAGTGCCTAGGTAGGTGATGATACACTCACTGGAGCCCTTCTGTGTAAAGAGAGGAAGCCAAGCTGGGAAGGTGAGGAACACAGCAGCCAGTGTGAGCATGTTTCTCTGGAGCTGTGGAAATCTCCCCTGCCAGGTCAAGTAGCATGACCTATTGTACAGTTGGATGTGGGGAGAGCTGTCTGGGCTGGGGATGGCCACCTGGGGCTGACAGTGCCTTTCTCTCTTCACATTGGCCTGGCTAAGTGGTAAGGCCAAAATCTCCATGGGTCTGTCAAGTGTAGACTTGGATTTCACTGCCAATCCTACTCAGACATGTGGATGGGGAAACCCCTTGCCAGAGCAAAACCTCACGACATACTTACATTGCCTTTGAAGTTGACTTGAACAGGTGAGGTGCTCAGGCAGGCTCTTGCAGGGCCCATGATGCATCCTGGGCTTCGTGAAAACATATGTGAACTCCATAATGAGCTGTATGTATTACAATGAGATTCTCCTTTGTTTAACAGAAACACCCCTCCCCCGCAACTATATCAACATTTTGCTGGATTCTCTTTATCTGAGAAATGAGTGGGTTGGACTCAATGATCTCTGAGGTCTTGTTCAGCCCTTCCTGGCTCTGATTTGAAAACTTTCATCTATGCAACATCAACCAGAGACAGCTTCCTCATTTAAGGAATTACACAGTTTTTTTTTTTTGAAAAGAATTTATACCAATCTCCACTTGTGTTTATCTTCATTGGCTAAAGGGGAAGGAAATGGCATGTGCACTGCTTATCATTAGTCATGAGCCTATGGCTTAGCAGTGTTTGGGGATGGCTTTGTGACAGTCTTGTGCCTTGATTTCCCAGGCTTAATATCACATTGGTAGGACCCGAAGTCCATCAGATACTATCTTAAGTGTAGATCAGAATGTGGCTTTTTTCTCTCTGCATCTATTAAGCTTTTGGACATTTTAACTCTCACCTGTAGGCTATTTATTC
This sequence comes from Oreotragus oreotragus, assembly GCA_006410675.1. Classification (NCBI taxonomy): domain Eukaryota; kingdom Metazoa; phylum Chordata; class Mammalia; order Artiodactyla; family Bovidae; genus Oreotragus; species Oreotragus oreotragus. The sequence goes on along the minus strand of SJYX01001163.1, from coordinate 507,595 downwards.
ATACATGTTTATTGAGGGCCTTCTACTTGCATATTTGCCCTTCAATTCTACTTAATACCAAACATAATAATAGCTGATAATTGAGAGACTCCTATGTTTCAGACAGTGGGCTAATCACATAATGACCAATTTAATCCTCACATCAACCCACTGCAGTAGAGTCTCTTATTATCTCCATTCTACACATGAGAAAACTGAGGCACAGAGCTGTCAAGGCTCTTGTCCAAGGTGTTTCTGCTGGTGAGTGGCAGAAGGGGACCTGAATCAGCACTGAGATCCTTACGTGTTGTCTTGAAATGTCCTTGGACTAGAGTTGGGAAGTCTTAGACTTTAATTTTTTTTTAAGTTGGAGTATAATTGCTTTATGGCAACCCACTCTAGTATTCTCACCTGGAGAATTCCATGTGCAGAGGAGCCTGGTGAGTTACAGTCCCTGGGGTCACAAAGAGTCGGACACGACTGAGTGACTAACACACTATAATTGCTTTACAATGTTGTGTTAGTTTCTGCTGTACAACAGCATAAATCAGCTATACATATCCATATACCCTCTTCCTCTTGGACTCCCTCACACCCCAAACCCTATCCCACCCCTCTAGGTTGTCATAGAGCACTGAGCTGAGCTCCCTGTGCTATACTGCAGCTTCCCACTAGCTACCTGGTTTACACATGACAGTGTATATATGTCAGTGCCACTCAATTCGTCCCACCTTCCCCTTGCCACCCCATCAGGCTCCAGTTTTTTATTTGACATCAGCAGGGCACTTAGAGTCTTGCATTGCTTCTTAGAGACTGGCCCCAAGAGCCTCTTGTTGTAGGGCTGTCCCAAGACCCCACGCCTCCTGGCACATCATCCTGATAGTTTATTTGTTCACGGTGGCTTTGTTTCCATCATGCCATCTACCTTATTACATTGAGAGTCAAGCAACCAGATATACCTGCAGTTTCCATATGAGGACCTCCTATGAGGTCAAGTGAACACTGCAGGACCCCCAGTCAGTGAGTGGCTGAGCTGTGACGAGACATCAGATCTGTTGGCTCTAGAACTGTTTCTGTTTTCACTGCCAAATAATTAACTGCTGTGGCCCTCAGCTTCCCACCCGATCAGGTGTCTGATCTCTGAGGTCCTGGATACCCCAGTTGCAGAGCTGAATGCTGGGGGCAGTACCTGGTGAAAACTAGTACATTTAAAAATTGAGATGTAAGTTGCATAACATAAAATTCACCAGCTTAATCTGGTTTATAGTATATTCCCTAGGTTGTGCAAGCTTCTCTACTATCTACCTGTAGAATATTCTCATCACCCCAGAGAGACACCACACACTTATTAGCTGTTAGTCCTCATTTCCTGGGCTCCTGGTGCCCAGTCCAGTTTTTAATTTACTTTTTGGCTGAGGACTCTCCTAGATGTTAGCTTCAACTTCTGTGGAAAAGGTTATCCTTGCAGGCTTTCCAAGCACCTTTGGAATTTCCTCTGAACAGCCATCATGGGCAGCATGTACCTTTCTATATGGAAAGAAAGAAACTGTCCTTTCTATCTCTTAATCCTTTCTCTGAAACTGTCCTTTCAATTGGCAAAGTGACTTAAGCAATTTGTAAAGCAAAATTCCTCCCCCAACACTGAAAATCAAGCTACTTGCCATGTATGCAGGATACTTAGATGCTTCCTGGAAATACGTAAAAAGACTTAGCTATGTCACCTGCATCTCTATCCTTCCCTGGACTGTGCCTGGCATGAGGTGCACCCTGTGAATATGGGGTGGACACTGCAAATGTGTTGATGGCAGTGGCTGTTTGGGACTGAAATACTGATCCCTGTTTTCTGGTGAACTGTTGCCTTCACATTGTTCTTGTCCTCTCTGGGAGTGCTTTAAATTTATTCATGAAACTGGTGGGAACTCAGGTGGCAATAGCTAAATCTGTTTAGTAATCAGAACCAGAGGAAAGCCATTTTCATGTTCCCTCACAAGGCTGCAGCGCCTAGCCAACCCAGAGGATATTAATTACTCAGCATGCTTGGAGGTGTAAAAGAGTAAATTTATCAAGACACATGCATTTGAATCTAGACTGAGGCAACAAGATTTAAAATGGGGCAGAAATTTGGGGAAATCTGGTCGAGCATCATTTAGCATTTTCGGTTTGCTCCCACCCTCTCCAGCACAAGGCAGGAGACAGGGGAAGTGTGTTCACAGAGACATTTGTAAAATTGACCATGCACGCCCATGACTTTGTGGTGGCAATTTCCCATAAGCAGTGTTCAGGAACATGCCCGTGGTCGGCAGGAAGCCCCTACTGCAGCAGGGTGGGAAATTGTTTTTCTGACCTGCAGGTTTCCCTTTTATTACTTAGCAGCCCAATGGTCCCCTGCCAGAGAGCCAGGGAAGGACAGGGTTTTACAAGCGGCTGCATCAGCTGAAGTCTTTATCACGTTAAAGTGGAACGTCCTTATTCCATGGCTCATTTCAGGTTCAGTCACCCTGTGCCCCCACCCTCTGTCTGTAGTTTCAATCTTCTGGGGCTGATTTTAGTCTTATCCCCTGAACCCAGATGATCAAGGGCCTTGTGCCACAGTTATATTTACTGGGTTATGATTTGAATTTCGTTCTGGCCCGTCTTCTAGTGTGGATCTTCCCTGTACTTGTTAACGACCTCGCTGGTGATCAAATTAATTTCCTTTCAGATAAATAACTCCATTCCTTTGCAGTTGTGGTGTCGATGCAGGCACTAGCCCCAATGTCAGGCAGGTGGTGGTTGTCCAAGCTTTCTTGGACAAACTTAAATATAGTTGGAGCATTTATGGAAGCTTCACTCAGACAAGTGAAATCCTAAGATTAGGCGGCCACAACTTATCAGTCTCAGACGTCCCTTGGGTTCTTATTCACCAAAAAATGACAAGGTTTGAAAATTTGAGAACCAAAGCAGTTTAGGTGAAAATTTATTCATTTAGGATTTGTACTGGACCCTTGCAAAAATATTGAAAGCTCCTTATATGGACAAAGGAAACAGGTGGAAGAGAAACCATCCTTAGAGAGCAGGGCGATGGATGTAAGCGGGCATTTGAGAGGCACCCCGTCTCCCTGACTGAGTTGCGACTTCACCTCTGACATCTCCAGTAAGCACAGATCCTGGCTCTCCATGCGGTTCTTCATCCAGCAGCAGGGAACAGACACATTGCTCTACAGGGAGGAGCTTGCTCTTGGCATGAAACCCGAATGGATTTGTTACAAAGTAGTATCAGGTGCAATCTACTGGTAGCACTCTCACAGCTTGGGGACAGTTTGTATGATCACAATGAACATACCTTTCAGGGAGTGCCTCCTTCCTGCCAGGCCCCGTGCCTGCTTCCAGCAGCTCACTATCTAGAGCAGTGATGATGGCTGATTCTCTGTCAGCCCCTCCAAAACAGTTGTCCCCAGCCAATCATGGCTGTCAAGCACTTGGAAGGTGGCTAGTGTGAGTAAGGCACTTGTTTTTAAAGGGTTAATTGAATTTTAATTAATGTGAATTGCAGCATGTGGCCAGGAGCTACCGTGGCCAGGGCAAGTCTAGAGAGAATGACTGTAAACAATGAACCAGAGTGGATGTGCTTTCAACCTGAACTCAGTAGACGAGAGAGAGGACAACAGTGTGTGGGGTGGGGGTGGGGTGGGGGCAAGGGACAGAGAGTGATGAAATCCACATGAAAGATACTCAAGGGGTGCATCAGCTCCATTGGCTCTCTCCTGGATTAGATGTTTCCATCAAGGCTTTGGCAAGTGCCAGATCTCAGCCACTTCATGGCAGAAGCCTCTAACAAGAACCTGCTGTGCCTGTTTTTATAGCCCTTATTAAATGCGCCCTTAGCTTTAGACACCAGTCACCCAGGCACGGTGGGTCAGGTTGCAGTATGAGGTGAAGTTTGTTCCCTCCCAAAGGGGGACAGTCCACTTCAGGACAGACCTGGGCTGCCGGGGTGCCAGTGGGTAGAACTGGCACTTTCCTTATTACATATATTTTTTCAAGGACATACACAGGCACATGGGTACCATTTCCAAAGTTTTGCCTTATGTGAAAGGATGTTTTCTGATGGGTGTAACCAGCTCACTATATGCTTTCTCCATTAAAAGAAATTTGTGGCCCTCTGTGTGGGAAGTAACTTTTCTGCCCGATGCTGGAGCACCAGCCTCCCAGGCACAGAGATTTGGGCCTTGTAAATTGAGCCTGTGATGAGTCAGCTGGTTTCTACTGCATGTCTGGCACCAGAGGGCAAATCAGTGTCCTTAGCACAGAGGATTCCTGTCTGCCCTCCACCCAAACTGAGTCATTTAGTATAGGTCACATAGAAGAGTTATAGGATATAGCCTATACCTCTTCTTTTTTTTTCCGATATGGAGCTATCTCCCTGATAGTTTTAGCTTTTTATTGAAGTAAAACTGATCTACGACTCATAGTTCCAGGGGCACAGAATAGCAATTCTATATAATTCTATACATTACAGAATGATCCACAATACAGCTGTATTTAGGACCATTTGAGGTATGGTATCTCATGAGAATGTTTGTTTCCATCTTGATTTTAGCAGCTGTGTTTGGTTGTAGGCTCTGAAGTCTTAATAGCTTGGAATGTAGATTGAAATTTTGAATGGTTTTGTCCACAGATCATTTGGGTCCATTGAATTCAGGATCAGTGAGGGGTTCATAAATCTGCAAAATTGTGTTATTCCTTTTTTTAATTCAGGTATAGTTGATGTACAATGTCATATAAGTTTCAGGTATACAACATTCATAATTTTATGAATAATTTCATTTAGAGGTATTAGGGAATATTGCCTATATTCTCTATGTTGTACAATATATCCTTGTAACTTATTTATTTTATACCTAATAGTTTATACTTAATCCCCTACCCCTATCTGGCCCCTCCCCTGTTTCCTCTCTTGGCTGGTAACCACTGGTTTGTTCTCTATATCAGTGAGTCACTTTTGTTACACTGGTTCACTTGTTGTGTTTTTTTAGATTCCACAGTGATATCATACGGTATTTGTCTTTCTCTGGCAGACTTATTTCACTTAGGATAATGTCCTCTAAGTCTATCCATATTGTTTTAAGTGATGTTATTTCATTCTTTTTTATGACTGACAAATATTCCATTATATGTGTTTATATTTGAGAGAGAGTGTGTGTGTTTTGAAGAAACATCCAATAGGATGATTGGCTTATGATAGAGAACTTTAAAAATTATTTATTATTACAAGATACATGACTTTATATATGAGATTAAAATTTTTTAAAAAGGGTTCAAATTAATAGTAAAAGTTCTCTTTCTCTCTGACCCCTTTTCTCATTCTGTAAACATAACCACTGTTACCAGGCTGTGTGTAAGCTCCCATCCAGAAGATTTTTATGGCTATAAATGTAGATATTCATGGAAAAAAATTTCCCTGCACCTTTATTTATTTAATACTGTATCTCGGAGCTCTCTCCCATGTCAGCACATAGGCTTATGCCTTTCTTCTTTTTAATAGATTTAATTTTTTATATCAGTTTTAGGCTCAGAGCAATATTGAGCAGAAGGTATGTAGTTTTCTTGTATACCTCCTGACTGCACACATACACAGCCTCTCTCATTACCAACACCCACCCTCACCAGAATGTTACCTTCATTACCATTGATTAACCTATATTGACAGTATTATCATCACCTGAAGTCCATAGTTTGAATTGTGTTTCACTCTTGGTGGTGTTGAATTCTTTTCTGGGAAATCCCATGGTCAGAGGAGCCTGGCAGGCTATAGTCCATGGAGTCCCACAGAGTTGGACATGGCTAAGCATGCACACACTTGGTGTTGTGCATTCTTTGGGTTTAGACAAATATATAATGGCATGCATCCACCATCAGAGTATCATATAGAATAGTCTCACTGCTCTAAAAATTCTCTGTGATCCACCTAGTCATTCTGCCCCTACACAGCCCCTGGCAACCGCTGATGCTTTTTACTGTCTTCATATTTGTCTTTCTAGAATGTCAGATAGTCAGAATCATACACTATCTTACTTTTACAATTGGCTTCTTTCTCTTAGTATGGGCATTGGAGGTTCTTCTATATCTTTTCATGCCTTGATAGCTTATTTATTTTTAGTGCTGAATAATATTCTATTGTCTTGCATGTAATACAGTTTATTTATCTGCTCATTTACTGAGGGACAAAGAAGCCTGGTGGACTAAAGTCCATGGGGTTGCAAAGAGTTAGACATGACTGAGCGACTAACATTCACTTTCTGAAGGACATCTTGGCTGTTTCCAAGCTTTCATAATTATGAATGAAGAAATTATAAATATCTGTGTGCAGGTTTTTGTTTGGACATAAGTTTTTAACTCCTTTGGGTAAACACGAAAGAGCACAATTGATGGATCATATGGTATGTATGTGTTCTCAGAAAACAGCAAACTAGACAGTACTGTACCGTTTTGCACTCGCAGCAGTAATATGATTTCCTTTCATTTCACAGCCTTATCAGCTCTTGGTGTTGTCCATGTTCTGGATTTTGGCCATTCTCATAGGTGTATACTGGTATCGCAGTGTTTTAATTTGAATTCCCTATTGAGATATGATGTGCAACATGTTTTCCTATGTGTATTTGCCATCTATCTGTCTTCTTTAATGTGTCAGTTAAAGTCTTTAGCCCATTGTTTTCACTTGGTCTGCTTTTGTTTATGTGTATAGCTTTAGCAACCTCCTGACAAGGCATACACCAACTCTGATTCACACAGTTCATATCTTTTTTTTTCTTTATCTTTTTCCACCTCACCATTCTTGATATATAATTGACAATGTGATGATTTGCTACATGTGTATATTGTGAAGTGATTGCCACAATAAGATTAGTTAACACATATATGTAGGTCAGGAAGCAACAGTTAGAACTGGACATGGAACAACAGACTGGTTCCAAATAGGAAAAGGAGTACGTCAAGGCTGTATATTGTCACCCTGCTTATTTAACTTATATGCAGAGTACATCATGAGAAATGCTGGGCTGGATGAAGCACAAGCTGGAATCAAGATTGCCGGGAGAAATATCAATAACCTCAGATATGCAGATGACACCACCCTTATGGCAGAAAGTGAAGAGGAACTAAAAAGCCTCTTGATGAAAGTGAAAGAGGAGAGTGAAAAAGTTGGCTTAAAGCTCAACATTCAGAAAACGAAGATCATGGCATCTGGTCCCATCACTTCATGGGAAATAGATGGGGAAACAGTGGCAGAGTTTATTTTTTTGGGCTCCAAAATCACTGCAGATGGTTATTGCAGCCATGAAATTAAAAGACGCTTACTCCTTGGAAGGAAAGTTATGACCAACCTAGATAGCATATTCAAAAGCAGACATTACTTTGCCAACAAAGGTCCGTCTAGTCAAGGCTATGGTTTTTCCTGTGGTCATGTGTGGATGTGAAAGTTGCACTGTGAAGAAGGCTAAGCACTGAAGAATTGATGCTTTTGAACTGTGGTGTTGGAGAAGACTCTTGAGAGTCCTTTGGACTGCAAGGAGATCCAACCAGTCCATTCTAAAGGAGATCAGTTCTGGGTATTCTTTGGAAGGAATGATGCTAAAGCTGAAACTCCAATACTTTGGCCACCTCATGCAAAGAGTTGACTCATTGCAAAAGACCCTGATACTGCGAGGGACTGGGGATAGGAGAAGGGGATGACAGAGGATGAGATGGCTGGATGGCATCACTGACTCGATGGACATGAGTGTGAGTGAACTCCAGGAGTTGGTGATGGACAGGGAGGCCTGGCGTGCTACAATTCATGGAGTCACAAAGAGTCGGATACGACTGAGCGACTGAACTGAATTGCATTTTTGTGTGTTTCTCTGGTGAGAACATTTAAGATCTACCCTCTTAACGATAGTGTATCATATTCTTGAAAATTGCTAATTGTAGTTACCACACTATACCATACACTTATTAGGTCCCTAGAACTTATTCATCTTGTAACTGGAAGTTTATACCCCATGGCCAACAATGATCAACGTCTCCCCATTTCTTCCACCCCAGCGGTCCCTGGTGGCCAACCACCATTCTACTCTGTTTCTATGAGTTACGTTTTTTTAGACTCTATGCGCAGGTGAAGTAATATAGTTATTTGTCTTCCTGTGACTTTTTTCACTTAGTGTAATACCTTCTAGATATATCCATATTGTTGAAAAGGCAGAATCTCGTTCTTTTAAATGGCAAATAAGATTCTGTGGTGTGTATGAATATACCACATTTACTTTATTTATCTATCTGTGGACGCTTAGTTTCCATATCTTGGCTATTGGGAGTAAGGCTCCAAGGAAAGTAGCTTGGGGGTGGTGGTGGTGGTGCAGATATCTCTTTGAGATAGTGATTTCCTTTGTTTTGGCAATATGCCCACAAGTAGGATTTGATGGATCATAATTCTGTTTTTCAACTTTTGAAGACCCTCCGTATTATCTTCCAGAGTGGCTGAACCAATTTACTTCCTACCAGCAGTGCATAATGATTCCTTTTTCTCCACACCCTTATCAAAACTTAGCATGTTTTTTTGACTCTAGCCATTCTAACAGATGTGAGGTGATACCTCATTCTGGTTTTGATTTGCGTTTCCATGATGATGGATATTGTTCAGCATCTTTTCATATACCTGTTGGCCATTTGTGTATCTTCTTTAGAAAAATGTCTGTTTAATTCTATGTGAGTGACAGAAACAGACATTGAAGAAAAGACAGTATCTCTTCAATAAATGGTTCAGGGAAGACTGGACAGCTTTTACATGTAAAAGAATGAAATTAGAACATTCTCTAATGCTATATGCAAATATAAACTCAAAATGTATTAAAGTCCTAAATGTAAGACTGAACACTATAAAATTCCTAGAGGAAAACATAGGTAGAACACTCTCTGACATAAACCTCAGGAATTAATTTTCAATCTGTTCACTAAAGTAAAGGAAATAAAAGCAAAAATAAACAAATGGAACATAATTAAACTTAAAAGCTTTTGCACAGCAAAGGAAACTGTCAACAAAACAGAAACCAATGCACTGATTCATTTTGAGTTAATGTGAAAAGTCTAAGGTCTGTGCCTATGGTTTTCTTTTTTTTTGTTGTTGTTGTTCCATGTAGCTGTCCAGGTGTTGTAGCACCATTTGTTGAAAAGACTGTCTTTTCTCCATCATACTGCCTTTGCTCCTTTGTCAAATATCAGTTGACTATGTTTATGTCAGTTTCTGGGCTCCCTGTTCTGTTCTGTTGATCTCTTTGTCTCTTGCTAATACCACAGTATCTTAATTTTATAGTAAGTCTTGAGATGGGTAGTGTCAGTCCTCTAACTTTGTTCTTTTCACTCAATATTGTATTAGCTATTCTGGGCTTTCTTCCTCTCAGTATAAACTTGATCAGTTTGTCAGTATAAACTTAAAAATAAGTTTGTCAGTCACAAAATCATTTGCTGACATTTCAATTGTGATTGCACTGAATCTATAATCAAATTGGGAGGAACTGACATTTTGACAGTATTGAGTCTTCCTATCCATGAACATGAAATATCTCTTCTGATTTCTTTCATTAGAGTTTGTAGTTTTCTTTATATAGATCTTATGCATATTTTGTTAGATTTCTATAAGGTGTTTATTTGGGGGAGGTTCTGCTAATGCAAACAGTGTTGTGGTTTTTGTTAATATTTCAAATTCTGTTTGTTCATTGCTGGTACGTAGGAAATCTACTTATATACCCTGCAACCTTGCTATAGTTACTTATTAGTTCTAGGAGTTTTGAGTTTTGGGGTGGATTTTTTTCGATAATCATGTCTTCTGCAAAAACAGTTTTATTTCTTCCTTCCCAGTCTTTATACCTTTTTTCCTTTTCTTGTTTTATTGAAGTAGCTGGGGCTGACAGTATGATGTTGAAAAGCAGTGCTGAGAAGGGACATCATTGCCTTGTTACTGATCATGTTAGCTGTAGGTTTTTTGTAGATATTCTTTATCAAGTTGAGGAAATTCCCTTGTATCCCTAGTTTACTGAGAGTATTCCATTCTTTTAAACAGCTGCAGAACACTTCATTGTATTGAAGAACCATATTTACTTCAACTGTTCTTCAGTGAACACTTGGTCTGATTCCATTTCTTTTTGCTCTTGCAAGCAGTACTGCTATAAACATCCTGTACGTACCTCTTTGGGCACATGTGCAAGTATTTTTCTGTAACATGTACCTAAAAGTACAATTGTTGAATTGAGAAATATGCATATTTAAATTGTTTTAATTGTCTAAATGTTTTAAGAATTACAGGCCTGCAGGAAACTTGCAAGTACAGTGCAGGGACCTTCTTTTTTCCCCCTAATAAGCTGAGAAGATGTTACCATGCCCTATGATCCTTCCTCTCACAACATACTTCAGAGTGCCTTTCCTACAAACATCCTTTTGCATATCATAAATGTAACCATCTGAATTGGAAAATGAATGCAGATCCATTAATACTACCTAATTCTCAGACTCCATTCAAGTTTTACCAGTTGTTCCAATATTATCTAATACAAGGAATTCCCATTTACTATTCACCTAGATTTCCCAGTTATAGCACATTTGCTCTGGTGTATGTATTTATCTTTAAATACTTTTCTTCTGAATAATTTCAGAATCAATCCCAAATATGATACCCATTATCTCTTGATATGTCCGTATACATTTCCTAAAAATGAGGACAACCCTCCTCTATGACTATAGTACATCCATCAAGATCAGGAAATTGACAATGAGCCAGTATTACCATCTGGTCCACAGACCTCATTCAAATTTCACTCATTGTCCCACTGATTATATTTATAGGTTCAGGATCCAGTCCAGGAACACCTGTTGAATTTAGCTGTCATAATTTCCCTGATCTCAGGGACTGTAGTCTCTCAATACTTGTTCAATGCTGAAAGCTGTTGCCTCATGTTTTGTTCATTTTATGGTTATTTATGATGGAAAGGCTAATCTGATACCAATTATTTCATCAAAGGAAGAATTGAAAGTCTACTTTAGAATATTAGAAGCTGGGTTATTAAGTGCATGATTTTATTGGTGGATTATATGATTTAAACCCATAAAATATGTCACTTTTCCTCTTTAGAGGTTTAGGTCTTAAATTTTATCTTGCCTTATATCAATATTTTTTTTTCCTTCCTGTTAGCACTTACTTGTTATATCAGTTCAGTTACTCAGTCATGTCCAACTCCTTGTGAGCCCATGGACTGTAGCATGCCAGGCTTCCCTACCCATCACCAACTCCTGGAGCTTGCTCAAACTTGTGTCCATTGAGTCGGTGATGCCATCCAACCATCTCATCCTCTGTCCTCCCCTTCTCTTCCTGCCTTCAATCTTTCTCAGCATCAGGGTCTTTTCCAATGAGTCAGTTCTTTGCATCACATGGCCAGAATACTGGAGCTTCAGCATCAATCGGGGAAGGCAATGGCACCCCACCCCAGTACTCTTGCCAATGGACGGAGTAGCCTGGTGGGCTGTAGTCCATGGGGTCGCTAACAGTCGGACAGACTGAGCGACTTCACTTTCACTTTTCTCTTTCATGCATTGGAGAAGGAAATGGCAACCCACTCCAGTATTCTTGCCTGGAGAATCCCAGGGATGGGGGAGCCTGGTAGGCTGCCGTCTATGGGGTCACACACAGTCGGACACGACTGAAGTGACTTAGCAGCAGCAGCAGCAGCAGCAGCAGCATCAATCCTTCCAATGAATATATTCTGAACTGATTTCCTTTAGGGTTGACTGGTTTGATCTCCTTGCAGTCCAATGGACTCTCAAGAGTCATCTCCAACACCATAGTTCAAAAGCATCAATTCTTTACTACTGAGCTTTCTTTATGGCCCAACACTTACATCCATACATGACTAATGGAAAAACCATAGTTTTGATGAGAAGGACCTTTGTCAGCAAAGTAATGTCTCTACTTTTTAATATGCTCTCTAGGTTAGTAATAGCTTCTCTTCCAAGGAACAAGCCTCTTTTAATTTCATGGGTGCAGTCACCATCTGCAGTGATTTTGGAGCCCAAGAAAATAAAGTCTGTCACTGTTTCTATTGTTTCCCCATCTATTTGCCATGAAGTGATGGGACCAGATGCCATAATCTTGGTTTTTTGAATGTTGAGTTTTAAGCCAGCTTTTTCACTCTCCTCTTTCACTATTATCAAGAGGTTCTTTAGTTCCTCTTCTCTTTCTGCCATGAAGGTGGTGTCATTTACATACCTGAGGTTATTGATATTTCTCCTGGAAATCTTGATTCCAGCTTGTGCTTCCTCCAGCTCAGCATTTCGCATTATGTGCCCCGCATATAAGTTAAATAAGCAGGGTGACAATATCCAGCCTTGACATACTCCTTTCCTGATTTGGAATCAGTCCATTGTTCCATGTCCAGTTCTAACTATTGCTTCTTAACCTGCATACACATTTCTCAGGATGCAGGAAAGGTGGTCTGGTATTCCCATCTCTTGAAGTATTTTCCACATTTGGTTGTGATCCACACAGTGAAAGGCTTTGGCATAGTCAATAAAGCAGAAATAGATGTTTTTCTGAAACTCTCTTGCTTTTTCCATTATTCAGTGGATGCTGGCGATTTCTTCTCTGGTTCCTCCGCCTTTTCTATATCCAGCTTGAACATCTGGAAGTTCTTCATATACTGTTGAAGTCTTGCTTGGAGAATTTTGAGTATTTGTTAGCATGTGAGATGAGTGCAATTGTGCAGTAGTTTGAACATTCTTTGGCATTGCCTTTCTTTGAGATTGAAGTGAAAACTGACCTTTTCCAGTCCTGTAGCCACTGCTGAGTTTTCCAAATTTTCTGGCATCTTGAGTGCAGCACTTTCACAGCATCATCTTTTAGGATTTGAGATAGCTCAGCTAGAATTCTATCACCTCCACTAGCTTTGTTCTTAATGATGCTTCCTAAGGCCCACTTGACTTCAGACTCCAGGATGTCTGGCTCAGATACCATTGTGGTTATCTGGGTCATGAAGATCTTTTTTGTATAGTTCTTCTGTGTATTCTTGCCACCTCTTCTTAATATCTTCTACTTCTGTTAGGTCCATACCATTTCTGTCCTTCATTGAGCCCATCTTTGCATGAAATGTTCCCTTGGTATCTCTAATTTTCTTGAAGAGATCTCTAGTCTTTCCCATTCTACTGTTTTCCTCTATTTCTTGGCATTGATCACTGAGGAAGGCTTTCTTATCTCTCCTTGCTATTCTTTAGAACTCCGCATTCAAATGGGTATATCTTTCCTTTTCTCCTTTGCCTTTTGCTTCTCTTCTTTTCTCAGCTATTTGTAAGGCCTCCTCAGACAACCATTTTGCCTTTTTGCATTTGTTTTTCTTGGGGATGGTCTTGATCACTGCCTCCTGTACAGTGTCACGAACCTCTGTCCATAGTTCATCAGGCACTCTATCAGATCTAATCCCTTGAATCTATTTTTCACTTCCACTGTATAAAGGTAAGGGATTTGATTTAGGTCATACCTGAATAGTGGTTTCCCCCACTTTCTTCAATTTAAGTCTGAATTTGGCAATAAGGAGTTCATGATCTGAGCCACGGTCTGCTCCTGGTATTGTTTTTGCTGACTGTATAGAGCTTCTCCATCTTTGGCTGCAAAGAATATAATCAATCTGATTTTGGTGTTGACTATCTGGTGATGTCTATGTGTATAATTGTCTCTTGTGTTATTGGAAGAGCGTGTTTGTTATGAACAGTGCGTTCTGTTGGCAAAACTCTGTTAGCCTTTGCCCTGCTTCTTTTTGTACTCCAAGGCCAAACTTGTCTATTGCTCCAGGTGTTTCTCGACTTCCTACTTTTGCATTACAGTCCCCTATGATGGAAAGGACATCTTTTTTTGGTGTTAGTTCTAGAAGGTCTTGTAGGACATCATAGAACCATTCAACATCAGGTTCTTCAGCATTATTGGTTGGGGCATAGACTTGGATTACTGTGATACTGAATGGATTGCCTTGGAAAGAAACATAGATCATTCTTTCATTTTTGAGATTGCCCCCAAGTCCTGCATTTTGGACTCTTGTTCACTATGAGGGCTACGCCATTCCCTCTAAGGGATTCTTGCCCAAAATAGTAGGTATAATGATTATCTGAATTAAATTTACCCATTCTGGTCCATTTTAGTTCACTGATTCCTAAAATGTCGATGTTCACTCTTGCCATCTCCTGTTTGACCACTTCCAATTTGCCTTGATTCATGGACCTGACATTCCAGGTTCCTATGCAATACTGTTCTTAACACCATCAGACTTTACTTCCATTACCAGTCACATCCTCAACTGGGTGTTGGTTTCACTTTGGCTCCGTCTCTTCATTCTTTCTGGACTTATTTCTCCACTTTTCTCCAGTACCATATTGGGCACCTACCAACCTGAGGAGTTCATCTTTCAGTGTCCTATCTTTTTGCCTTTTCATCCTGTTCGTGGGGTTCTCAAGGCAAGAATACTGAAATGGTTTGCCATTCCACTGGGGATCCAGCAAAGGACTGTGAACCCCTGGGAATTTGACTTTGGAGGCCAGTGTGATTTGATAACAGAACTTCCACAGGACTGAGAAAGCAGGTTCTTGGAGGGCACAAACAAGACCTTGTGTCACCAGGAGCCAGGAGAAAAGAACAGTCCTCACGAGAGACTGAGCCAGACTTGCCTGTGAGTGTCCAGGTTTCTCCAGTGGAGGTGGGTCAACAGTGGCCTGCAGCTAATTTGCTAATAGGTATATAACTCCTTACTAAAAACTAGTAAGGGCCACCCTTTCTGCCTCCTTCTGATGTCTATGTCAAAAGTTTTCTCTATTTCTTTTATACTTTAATGAAACTTTACTACACAAAAGCTCTGAGGGATCAAGCCTCGTCACTGACCCCAGATCAAATTCTTCTCCTCCAGAGGCCAAGAATCCCAGTGTCGTTCATGGCTCATGGCAACAACCTTTCAATAGGAAATTTGCTCTATTTACACTCACTTTTTATTAGCATAGTTATAGATATTCTTGTGTTAGACAATATGGAAAGTCCATGTTTTGTATTTAATGTATTTTTTTTCCATTTGGTGACTTTTGTTGAATTTTAGTTGTTGGTATTAACTTTTCTTTTCATCCTTGAATGAGTTAGAGGTTATACATCCTATATCTCTTTTTTTAGTGGTTACCTTAATTTTTTTTCTATAGGAAATATTTAAAAATAAATTTTTAAGAACAGTTTTAGATTTACAGTGCAAAGCTAATACAAAGAATCCCCATGTGTTCAACACCTAGATTATTGTTATTAGCATTTTATATCAGTATAGTACATGTATCACAATTAATGATCCAATACTGATACATTGTTATTAAAGTCCATATTCAGATTTTCTTAGTTTTTTACTTAAAGTCCTTTTTCTGTCCTAGGATCTGATCCAGGGTACCACATGATTTCCATCATTACATCTCCTTTGGCTCTTCAAGCTGTGCCAGTTTCTCAAACTTAGTTTTTGACAGCCTTGAAAGTTTTGACGAGTATTCAGTTCAGTTCAGTTGCTCAGTCATGTCCAACTCTTTGTGACCCCATGGACTGCAGCACACCAGGCTTCCCTGTCCATCACCAACTCCCGGAGCTTGCTCAGACTCATGTCCATTGAGTTGGGGATGCCATCCAACCATCTCATCCTCTGTAGTCCCCTTCTCCTCCCACCTTCAATTTTTCCCAGCATCAGGGTCTTTTCCAATGAGTCAGTTCTTCTCATCACATGGCCAAAGTATTAGAGCTTCACTTTCAGCATCAGTCCTTCCAATGAACATATTCTGAACTGATTTCCTTTAGGATTGGCTGGTTTGATCTCCTTGCAGTCCAATGGACTCTCAAGAGTCTTCTCCAACACCATAGTTCAAAAGCATCAATTCTTCATTGCTCAGCTTTCTGGTCCAACTCTCACATCCATACATGACTACTGGAAAACCATAGCTTTGACTAAAAGGACCTTAGTCGGCAAAGTCATGTCTCTGCTTTTTACTATGCCATCTAGGTTGGTCATAACTTCTCTTCCAAGGAACAAGTGTCTCTTAATTTCATGGCTGCAGTCACTACCTGCAGTGATTTTAGAGCCCAAGAAAATAAAGTCTGTCAGTGTTTCCATTGTTTCCCCATCTATTTGCCATGAAATGATGGGACTGGATGCCATGATCTTGGTTTTTTGAATGTTGAGTTTTAAGTCAGCCTTTTCACTCTCCTCTTTCACTATTATCAAGAGGCTCTTTATCTCCTCTTCTCTTTCTGCCATGAGGGTGGTGTCATCTACATATCTGAGGTTATTGATATTTCTCCTGGCAATCTTGATTCCAGCTTGTGCTTCATCCAGCCCAGCATTTCGCTTGATTAGTCAAGTATTTTGTAGGATGCGCCTCAGTTGGAGTTCTTCTGCTCTTTTCCTTGTGATCATACTGGGGTTATGGAGTTATCCTTCCTTGAGGAAGACCACAGAGGTTTAGTGCCCTTCTCATTGTATCAAGGGAATATAGTATTGGGACTCCAGTGGTCCCAATGGTGGTCCAGTGGTTAAGACTTTGTACTTCCACTACAGGGGGCACGGGTTCCATCCCTGGTCAGGGGACTAAGACTCCACATGCTGTACAGCAAGACCAAAAAAAAAAAAATTAAAAAGCAGGGAATATAGTATCAGTATAATTCATCACTCTTCATCTTGAGCACCTAGCTGATGTAGTGTATATGTCAGTTTCTCCACTGTAAGATTACTTTTCTCTTTCCTACCCTTTATACTATAATGTTGGAAGGGAATCAGCACTTATGGAGAGGAGAAATGTCTACATAAATTAATTTGAATTCTTCTGTTTTTATGTTTTTGCTCAGTCATGTATATCAACTAGAGTCATGGATATTTATTTTACATATAGAGTCGTAATCCAGTACCACTTTATTTTGCTACTTTAAATTTTTCCAGCTTTAGCAGTTGAGAACTCTTTTCTGTCAGTTCTGTGCCCCTCTTACATATACCCACCAATATAAAATATTTTTAAAAGTACTTCCTAGCACTGTAGGAAGCTCAGATCTCATCTAGATATTTCCTGTCCCAATTCTAGAATCAGCTATATCTCCAAGGAGGTCTGGTTCCTTTTATTGGAGAATTGTATTTAGAAACCAAAATCTGGATGCCAGGTGTGTTCATTGCTACTTGGGTGTTGTTGCTTCTAAGCCTTTTCATCTGACAGAGCAAGGGGATGTATATCTAAATACTAACCCCATGTATATGCACATGTTTGTGAATATTTCTATATGTAACCATATATATATATATATATAGCTAAACATTATTCATACTGATGTCTCTGATTCTAGTCAGCTGTCATATGAATCTCTTTTTAATTCTCTTGTCTGTAACCTCCCTCCCCAGCAGTGAGAAACCTGGCTTCTGTACTGTACTGTCCATTTACTTACTTGTTTAGTTTCAGTATACATGCAAAGTGGTTTGCTTGAGACTTAATGTATATACCCTGTGGGAAACTACATGCCTACCTAGAGGGAAGGAAAGCTGTCAAGTTCAGTAGCAATCAGGGTTGGGCAGATGGGTCTACTTCTGAGGATAAATTGTCTTGTGAAAAACTCTTCTGCACAGACTTTTTAGTTATGTGTCAGATACTAGCCTAGGTGTAGATGCTGGGGTTGGTTGGGGGGAGCATGTCCTAGGTTGCCAAAATGCAGAGTAACCTTTGTATGGGAGTTGGGATGGGGTGAAAGAACTTGGCTCATTATCAAAAGTCATACTGTGAAGAAGTTTTTTCTATAAGGTTATATTAAATACTTCATTTTTCATACACTTGAACCTTCAGTCTTATAGTGGACTGAGGACTGTTTTTTTGGTTTTGTTTTGTTTTTGCTGTGTTGTTTTGGAATCAATAGATTGCTTGTTGAGGGATATCAATTCAGTGTATCTTTGGGTGGCTCCAACTGATTTCCTTTTGTGGAATTGTCTTCATAACACTGTCTAAAGGGAAGTGACAGTTACAAGAATATATTTGTATTTTATTTCTTTCCAAGAGAGTTATATTAAAAAAATTTTTTTTTCTTTTTAATTTTCAGGATCTGGGGACACTGGTGGTTTCCGTCTGGAGGATGCAGTGGAAGGAACTTCTTCAGGAAAGCGTGAGTAGTAAATCAGACTATTAAATGCATATAACAGTGCTTAATATGCACTACCTATTTAGAATACACATTCAAGGAAAACAGTAGGTGGCCTGTTTCACTTAACCAGATATAACATGGTTATTATAATTTGAATTATTTAAAATAAAATCTGGATATTTAAAATCCTTTGTTTCCTTTGTGGAGAATACCAAAAATGTGTAATAACTGATCCAGGATTTTCTCTGACTCAAGTCATAGCCCTTGCTGGTGTGACACCCCAGCAGTGACCTCCAAGGACTAGCTTTTTCTAGCTCAGAAAGATACCTTGAAGTGAATAAGGGATTTGTTTCTCCTTTTAGATCTTTTTATAATGACTATTCTTTATGCCATGTCTGTGTGTAACCTCTCAAATGCTAAGCTTTATCATCAATTTCTCTTTAATTTTTTTAAATTTAAATTTTTCTCTCAAGGTTAACCATTCTTTTTTTTTTTACTTTTCTTTTTTAAAAATTTATTTTAACTGGAGGCTAATTACTTTATAATATTGTGGTATTTGCCATACATTCATATGAATCAGCCGTGGGTGTATACATGTTCCCCATCCNCTCAAGAGTCTTCTCCAACACCATAGTTCAAAAGCATCAATTCTTCATTGCTCAGCTTTCTGGTCCAACTCTCACATCCATACATGACTACTGGAAAACCATAGCTTTGACTAAAAGGACCTTAGTCGGCAAAGTCATGTCTCTGCTTTTTACTATGCCATCTAGGTTGGTCATAACTTCTCTTCCAAGGAACAAGTGTCTCTTAATTTCATGGCTGCAGTCACTACCTGCAGTGATTTTAGAGCCCAAGAAAATAAAGTCTGTCAGTGTTTCCATTGTTTCCCCATCTATTTGCCATGAAATGATGGGACTGGATGCCATGATCTTGGTTTTTTGAATGTTGAGTTTTAAGTCAGCCTTTTCACTCTCCTCTTTCACTATTATCAAGAGGCTCTTTATCTCCTCTTCTCTTTCTGCCATGAGGGTGGTGTCATCTACATATCTGAGGTTATTGATATTTCTCCTGGCAATCTTGATTCCAGCTTGTGCTTCATCCAGCCCAGCATTTCGCTTGATTAGTCAAGTATTTTGTAGGATGCGCCTCAGTTGGAGTTCTTCTGCTCTTTTCCTTGTGATCATACTGGGGTTATGGAGTTATCCTTCCTTGAGGAAGACCACAGAGGTTTAGTGCCCTTCTCATTGTATCAAGGGAATATAGTATTGGGACTCCAGTGGTCCCAATGGTGGTCCAGTGGTTAAGACTTTGTACTTCCACTACAGGGGGCACGGGTTCCATCCCTGGTCAGGGGACTAAGACTCCACATGCTGTACAGCAAGACCAAAAAAAAAAAAATTAAAAAGCAGGGAATATAGTATCAGTATAATTCATCACTCTTCATCTTGAGCACCTAGCTGATGTAGTGTATATGTCAGTTTCTCCACTGTAAGATTACTTTTCTCTTTCCTACCCTTTATACTATAATGTTGGAAGGGAATCAGCACTTATGGAGAGGAGAAATGTCTACATAAATTAATTTGAATTCTTCTGTTTTTATGTTTTTGCTCAGTCATGTATATCAACTAGAGTCATGGATATTTATTTTACATATAGAGTCGTAATCCAGTACCACTTTATTTTGCTACTTTAAATTTTTCCAGCTTTAGCAGTTGAGAACTCTTTTCTGTCAGTTCTGTGCCCCTCTTACATATACCCACCAATATAAAATATTTTTAAAAGTACTTCCTAGCACTGTAGGAAGCTCAGATCTCATCTAGATATTTCCTGTCCCAATTCTAGAATCAGCTATATCTCCAAGGAGGTCTGGTTCCTTTTATTGGAGAATTGTATTTAGAAACCAAAATCTGGATGCCAGGTGTGTTCATTGCTACTTGGGTGTTGTTGCTTCTAAGCCTTTTCATCTGACAGAGCAAGGGGATGTATATCTAAATACTAACCCCATGTATATGCACATGTTTGTGAATATTTCTATATGTAACCATATATATATATATATATAGCTAAACATTATTCATACTGATGTCTCTGATTCTAGTCAGCTGTCATATGAATCTCTTTTTAATTCTCTTGTCTGTAACCTCCCTCCCCAGCAGTGAGAAACCTGGCTTCTGTACTGTACTGTCCATTTACTTACTTGTTTAGTTTCAGTATACATGCAAAGTGGTTTGCTTGAGACTTAATGTATATACCCTGTGGGAAACTACATGCCTACCTAGAGGGAAGGAAAGCTGTCAAGTTCAGTAGCAATCAGGGTTGGGCAGATGGGTCTACTTCTGAGGATAAATTGTCTTGTGAAAAACTCTTCTGCACAGACTTTTTAGTTATGTGTCAGATACTAGCCTAGGTGTAGATGCTGGGGTTGGTTGGGGGGAGCATGTCCTAGGTTGCCAAAATGCAGAGTAACCTTTGTATGGGAGTTGGGATGGGGTGAAAGAACTTGGCTCATTATCAAAAGTCATACTGTGAAGAAGTTTTTTCTATAAGGTTATATTAAATACTTCATTTTTCATACACTTGAACCTTCAGTCTTATAGTGGACTGAGGACTGTTTTTTTGGTTTTGTTTTGTTTTTGCTGTGTTGTTTTGGAATCAATAGATTGCTTGTTGAGGGATATCAATTCAGTGTATCTTTGGGTGGCTCCAACTGATTTCCTTTTGTGGAATTGTCTTCATAACACTGTCTAAAGGGAAGTGACAGTTACAAGAATATATTTGTATTTTATTTCTTTCCAAGAGAGTTATATTAAAAAAATTTTTTTTTCTTTTTAATTTTCAGGATCTGGGGACACTGGTGGTTTCCGTCTGGAGGATGCAGTGGAAGGAACTTCTTCAGGAAAGCGTGAGTAGTAAATCAGACTATTAAATGCATATAACAGTGCTTAATATGCACTACCTATTTAGAATACACATTCAAGGAAAACAGTAGGTGGCCTGTTTCACTTAACCAGATATAACATGGTTATTATAATTTGAATTATTTAAAATAAAATCTGGATATTTAAAATCCTTTGTTTCCTTTGTGGAGAATACCAAAAATGTGTAATAACTGATCCAGGATTTTCTCTGACTCAAGTCATAGCCCTTGCTGGTGTGACACCCCAGCAGTGACCTCCAAGGACTAGCTTTTTCTAGCTCAGAAAGATACCTTGAAGTGAATAAGGGATTTGTTTCTCCTTTTAGATCTTTTTATAATGACTATTCTTTATGCCATGTCTGTGTGTAACCTCTCAAATGCTAAGCTTTATCATCAATTTCTCTTTAATTTTTTTAAATTTAAATTTTTCTCTCAAGGTTAACCATTCTTTTTTTTTTTACTTTTCTTTTTTAAAAATTTATTTTAACTGGAGGCTAATTACTTTATAATATTGTGGTATTTGCCATACATTCATATGAATCAGCCGTGGGTGTATACATGTTCCCCATCCTGACCCTCCCTCCCACCTCCCTCCCCATCCCCTCCCTCAGGGTCATCCCAGTGCACCAGCCCTGAGCACCTGGTCTCATGCATCGAACCTGGACTGGTGATCTACTTCACATATGATAATGTACATGTTTCAATGTTATTTTCTCCAATCATCCCACCCTCGCCTTCTCCCATAGAGTTCAAAAGTCTGTTCTTTACATCTGTGTCTCTTTTGCTGTCTCATATATAGGGTCATCATTACTCTTTCTAAATTCCATATATATGCATTAATATACTGTATTTGGTGTTTTTCTTTCTGACTTACTTTGCTCTGTATAATAGGCTCCAGTTTCATCTACCTCATTAGGACTGATTCAAATGCATTCTTTTTAATAGCTGAGTAATACTCCATTGTGTATATGTATCACAACTTTCTTATCCATTCGTCTGCCAATGGACATCTAGGTTGCTTCCATGTCCTGGCTATTGTAAACAGTGCTGCGATGAACATTGGGGTACACGTGTCTCTTTCATTTCTGTAAACCATTCTTTTAAACATGCGTGAATACTTAGAAAGTAAAGCTGATATTGCCCTTGGTCCCTCCTCATCCTGTAACACCTGCTCTCATTCCCCAGAAGGAATTGCCTAAGCCAGTTTGGGATATGCTGGTCCCAGTTAGTTTTCTCTGCTGTTATGAACATCTATACATATAGGTTGTTCAGTGTTATGTTTTACATAACATGTGTAGGGCTTCTTCATTTCAGTTATATGTATATATTTCACAACTTAAAAAATTAATATGTATTGAAGACCTGAGTAAATATAGCTCTCTATGGTAGTTTCCTTTGTTACAGGATATTGTAACAAAGTACCACAGACTGGGTGACTTAAAACCACAGAAATTTGTTCACTCTCAGTTCTGGAGGCCAGAAATCAAAAATCACAGTGTTGGCAGAACATACTCCTCTTTGAAGGCTCTAGGCGAAGAATGTTTCTTGGCCTACCCTACCTTCTGGTGGCTCCAGGTGGTCTTCAGCTTGCAGCTGCATGGCTCCTATCTCTGTCTCCATCTTCACTTGCCCTTCTCCTTCATGTATGTGTCTTCCTCTCAGTCTTTTATAAGGACAATTTTTGTTGAATTTAGAATCTACCTGAATAATCTTGAATGATCTCATCCCATGATCTTTACTTAGTTACATCTGCAAAGACCCTTTTTTTCCCAAGTAAGGTCACATTCATAAGATTAGTACTTGGCTATATATTTTGAGAGCCACCATTCAGCGTACTACATTTTATATCTCATACACAAACAAACGTTTGCTTCATGATACTGGCATTCCAGTGGTATGGCTTCAGCCATGGCCAGTGATGCCACTTCTTACTGGCAGACATGTGGTTTGTTTTTATTTTGCACAGTTACACATGGGACTTAAGTGAGCATTCTTGTCTGTTTCCTTTGTTCTCAAGTATAATGAAACTACAAGGCCAAAGGGTATATGTATTTTATACTTTAATAGATGCTGACAAATTGTTTCCAAAATGATCGTGCCATCATGTACTCCCACTGATACTGTTACGAGTACCTTTTTCCCCGGACCTTCATCATCACCAGATTTTACCAATTAAAAACATTTTACCAGTATGATGGACAAAAGAGATCCTATTTTTTGGCCATTTGCATTTTCCTCTTTGAATTGTCTGTTCATATCCTTCCCCCATTTTTCTGCCAGGTTGCTTGTCCCTTTTTTCTAATGAGTATGAAAGGTCTCTTTGTATATTCAGGATTGAGAAAGGCAGGGACTCAGGAATTAGACTGTGTGTGTCTGAACTCTGCCACTGTCACTTATCAACTGTTACCTTGAGTGAGTTATCTGACTTTCTTGTACCTCCATTTCCTCATCTGTTGCATGAGGTTAATAATAATAATAAATTAGTAATAATTGTAAGAGTTCAATGAGAAGGCCCCTGTGAAGCATTTAGCATAGGGCTTGATACAAGGTGAGTGCTCAGTGTCAGCCATTATTATTGTTATTTGATTTTATTGGACGGACTTACTGTGGCTGGGCCTCTGGTGTAAGAGTCAAGCATATATGATGAATGTACACCTACTTAAACTGATCAACAAAGTCAACATAATTCCCGTCTAACCTCCAGATAGAATTTTTGCAGAAATAGGCTGATCCTAAATTTCATATGCAAATTCAAGAAATCCAGGGTAGTCAAAACTGTCTTGAAAAAGATGTTGGAGGACTCACACTTCCAAATTTCAGAGCATACTACAAAGCTGCAGTAATCAAAATAGAATTGAGAGTCTAGAGATGAGCTATTATATCTGTGGCCAGTTGAATTTTGACCAAAGTGCTGAGACTGTTCAATGGGGAAAGGAATGGTCTCTTCAATAAATGGTGTTGGGACAATTGGATATCCACATACAAAAAGTGAATTTTTGTATAAGGCCTCACACCTTATACAAAAATTAACTCAAAACGAACTTCTAAGAGATTTGTAGTTTTGTGTATGGTGTGAGGTGAGAGCCTTGAGCATTCTCAGGCCTTTCCTGAGCATTTCCATAGTCTTATACATGCAAGTGGCCTTTTAGATTCCCAGGAAAATCAGTATAGTTAATAACAGTGATGGTTTTAATTAAATTGTTTAACATCTCCAAAACCAAACACGACCAAACAATAAAACAAGCATAGTACATGTAAACACACCCCCAATTTGTAAGTTTGTTAATTTCCTGATGGAGGACTTTTTTAATATTTCTGTCCCTTTCTCAGTTGTGTGCCAGCCCATCTGATCTTCATCAGCGCCCGTTAGCCAGTGGGTCTGGGACCCATAGGACCACCAGAACATGTGTCTTTGGTGGAATGGCATCCTTTAAGACCAGGTCAATCTGCTGTCCTTTTTTCTATGTTAGCTTGCTTCTCATGCAACTGAGATTTCAGAGAGGCTCATCTGTCTCTCCTTGGCTTAGTTGTTTTTCCAGTTGGAGAACATTTCTCCTTTTTCCATTGTATATTTTTTATTGAAAGAGTCCCTGACACCTCGGTCAGGGTATTTGTATGTGACATCCATTCATCAATATTGAACAATGTTTACTGGGTGCTTGCTTGTTGCCAGGCACTTCCCCAGGAGCTGGAAATGCCATGTGGACTAGGTTGTTGCCCTCAGGGAGCTCTTTTCTCCAGAAGGACACAGTACATATAACAATTTCAAATGTTATGTTATCCAGTGCACTCCAGTGTTGTGGAGTGCACTGGAGCAGATGCAATAGGGTGATGGGACAGGGAGGGCCCAAAATAGGGGTGATGACTTTAGATTAAGCAGTAGAGGCCTCTCGCAGGAAGGGTGATATGCAGGAGCAAGGAAACAGCCTTCAAGGCCAAGGGACCAGGTCTGAGAGCTGCGAGGCAGCAAAGAACCTCATTGAGTCTGGGGCCTAGAAGGTGGCCTGTGTGGCTAGAGTATGGACAGTGTTGGAGAAAAGGAGGAGCAGTTGGCAGGGGCTGGATCATTTAGGGTGTTACCAGGTATGGTGACCACTTTACTATAAGTACAAGGGGAAGCTCCTTGAATATTTTTTAAAGCTTTATTAGAGATAATTCCCATACCATACAACTCACCTATTTAAAACATACAATTTGGTGTTTTCTGATGTATTCACACAGTTGTGCATTCATCACTATAGCCAATTTTAGAGCACTTTATCACCTTAGAAGAAATCTTGTTCCCTTCCCTTAGTGCCCCCTGATTCCTTGATTCTTCCCCTCCCCTAGACCCCCTGGCAACCACCAGTCTCCTTCCTGTCTCCCTGCATTTCCTTGTTCTGGGACATGTCAGTGGAGTCATATAATGTGTAGACCTAGGTTTGGCTTCTTTCACTTGGAGTAACACTTTCAGGGTTCACTTTGTTGGTTTCAGGATTTTGCCCCTCCCTCTCCGCTGCCTTCACACCCTCTTCCCTCATCTCTCCTTTTTTCACTCTGTATGCAATCATCTCACAGGGGGACCCGCTTTTTCTTTTGCCAAATAAAGCTTCTTATGAGTGCCCTGATTTTCTCCAAATGCCATTGGCACTGTCATAGAGCCACACCCAGGGGAAGCGGCCCAGCTTATTGACTGTTTGGTTGTGGCACACCTTATAAAGCGGCACTCCCAGCAGGAGTGCAGTGTTGCTGGCCACATTCACTGAGCCTCAGAGAATCCTTGTTAAGTTTGTCATTTTGAGCGAGGCTTCACAGAAACAGATGACTTTATTTTAGGAGCTCACTGCTTTGATGACCTTGGCCTACTCTTCTCATTCCTGAATAAGTAGCTAGACTTTGCTCATCTCAATTGTTGATGATAATAAATCCCATTTAAAGGCTCACAACAGAAAATCTGAAGTTAATGGTATTTTAAAAAGTACACAAATCCAACATCATGCTCTGTATCACCACAGGCTCAGGCTCTGACAGAGCAGCTGGTTCCCTAGACATACAAGGAACATATACTCTTGAACTGGCACCTATAGTTCTTCAGAGAATCCAGGATCCTCCAGAAACTGGGAGTAGTAGGGTAGAGTTCCACAAAGCCATCATGATCACGATGCTATGGCATGGCTTAAGGATAGACATGTAGAGCAATTGAACAGAAATTAGAGTCCCAAGTCCTTAACATCTCTGTTTTTTTCAAGCTGGAAGAAATATTTTTTTACACAAGAGCTATATGAATCATGGATTTTAAGCTAATAATACGTAAGTCACAATTGTTTTTCTGAATATTGCACAAATAGTGGTTTCAGTAATGTCATTTCTCTTTCCTAACTATGTATGTGCTAAGTTGGCTTCAGTGGTATCTGACTCTTAGCAACCTTATGAACTGTAGCCTTCTGGGCTCCTCTGTCATGGCAATAATACTGGAGTGGGTTGCCATTTCCTACTCCAGGGGATCTTCCTGACCCTGGGATCAAACCTGCATCTCTTATGTCTCCTGCATTGGCAGGTGGGTTCTTTACCACTAGCACCACCTGGGAAGCTGTACTCCTAACTATATGTATCACCATAATACAAGATATACATAAGGAGCTTCATTTAGACAGGTAAGCTGTACTTCTTCATTTAAAAAAATTTTATTTCATATTGGAGGATAGTTGATTAATAATGATGTTAGTTACAGGTGTACAGTAAATACACCTTATACCCATACCCTACAAATATCCATTATTTTTCAAATTATTTTCCCATTTAGGTTATAGCATATTGAGCCAAGTTCCCTGTGCTATATGGTAGGTCCTTGTTGATTATCTATTTTTTACTTCTTCATTTTATAGGTACAAAGTCAAATGGAAATTATAGATATAAAACTATCTCTAAACTGATGATGTAGATTAAAAAAAAAAAATACACAATGACAGCATGTATCACTTGTGGTTCCCTTACCATAAAAATCCATCTACTGATTTGGCCTTCACATTGAAGTAGGCATTATACTTCACATTGAAGTATACACAATACCTTCCCAAGGAAGAACCTCTTTGAGATCCTGATTTCCTTTCTTTTGGATATATATCCAGAAGTAGACATGTTTATTTAGATCTTCTACCCCTTTTTTGATTGGGTTGTTTATTTTTTGATAGTGCTAATTTTAATTTTTTTTGAGGAACCTCCATACTGTTTTCCATAGTGGTTACACCATTTTACATTCACACTGACAGTGTACAAGGAGTTCCTTATTCTCCACATCCTCATCAACACATTTATCTTTTTTTTTTTTTTGATAGTTATCTTCTCAACAGGTATGAGATGATGTCTCATTGTGGTTTTGATTTCCATTTCCCTAATAATTAGTGATGTGGGGATCTTTTCATGTACTCGATGGTCATTTTTATGTTTTCTTTGGAGAAATGTCTTAAGTCCTTTGCCCATTTTTAAATTGAAGTATAGTTGATGTACAATATTATGTAAGTTACAGGTGTACAGTTTAGTGGTTCACAATTTTTAAAGGTTATACTCCATTTATAGTTATTATATAATATTGGCTATATTCCATGTGTTGTACGATATATCCTTGTAGCTTATTTTATGCATAGCAGTTTGTCCCTCTTAATCCCCCACCCCTATCTTGTTCCCCCCCCTTCCCTCTACCCCTGGTAACTACTAGTTTGTTCTCTGTGAGTCTGTTTCTTTTGTTTTATATTCACTAGTTCTATTTTTTTAGATTCCATATATAAGTGATACAGTATTTGTCTGTCTGACTTACTACCATAATACCATCCAAGTCCTTCTGTGTTGTTACAAATGGCAAAATTTCATTCTTTTTTATGGTTTCCATATCTTTAGCTATTGTAAATAATGCAGCTATGAACACTGCTGTGCATGTATTTTTTTGGATTAGTGTTTTGGGTTTTTCTTTTTGAAATATACACAGGAGCAAAATTGCCAGCTCATATAGTAGTTCTATTTTTAGATTTTTGAGAAGCCTCCATACTATTTTCCATAGCGGCTGCCCCAATTTACATTCCAGCAGCAGTCCACACGGGTTCCCTTTTCTTCACATTCTTGCCAACAATTTTTTGTGGTCTTTTTGATGATAGCCATTCTGACAGATGTGAGAGTAATCATTGTGGTTTTGATTGGCATTTGGCTAATGGTTAGTGATATGTCTCTTTTCATGTGTCTAATGGCCATCTACATGCCTCTTTTGAAAAAAAATGTCTATTCAGTTTTTCTGCCTATTTTTAAATCAGGTTGTTTGTTGTTCTGTTGTTGAGCTGTATGAGTTGTTTATATATTTGTATGTTAATCCCTTATTGATCAAATCAACTGTGAATATTTTCTCTCATTCAGTAGGTTGTCTTTTCATTTTGTCAGTGGTTTACTTTCATATGATGTAAGTTTTAGTATGTTATATTTTTATTTTCATTCATCTCAGTGTATTTTATGATTTCCTTTGTGAGTTCTTTGACCCATTGTTATTAGAAGTGTATGGTGTAATTTCCATATAACTGGAAAATTTTCAAATGGCCCTATGTTAATGATTTCTGTTTTCATTCCACTGCAGTTAGAGAACACAATTTGTATGACATCAGACTTAAAATATATTGAGATGTGTTTTGAAGCCTAGCATGTGGTCTGTCTTGGAGAATGTCCCATGTACAATTGAGTAGAATGTATTTCTTGCTTGAGGGGATGTGTTCTATAGATGTCTGGTAGATCTGGTTGATTTATAGTATTGCTCAAATCTTGTATGTTCTTTTTGTTATATCTATGGTTGAAAGGATTATATTGAGATATCCAACTATTATTGTTGAACTGTCTTATGTTCCCTTCACTTTTGTCATGTTTTACTTCGTATATTTTGGGAACTCTATTGTAAGGTGCACATATGTTTAAAATTTTATGTCTTACTGCTGTGTTTATCCTTTCATCATTATAAAATGTTACTCTTTGACTCTTGTAACAATTTTTGTCTTAAAGACTATTTTATTTGATAATAGTATCACTCTTACAGCTCTCTTAAGGTTGCTATTTGCATAGTATAACTTTATCAATCCTTGTACTTTCAACTAGTTTCTATTATTGCTGGGTTTTTTTCTGAGTAGTTGATTAATGATTGAGTGATTCCTGTGTATAAAGCTAAACCTGTTTCATCTCTGCCTCTCCCATTACTTAAATTTCATTTCTCTCTACTACCTCCAGCTGTAGGAACAGTTACAGCATAGTCTCTTTTTTGGTTTCATTATTTTAATTTTATTCTATTTTTATTTTTTAATATAAATTTATTTATTTTAATTGGAGGCTAATTACTTTATAATATTGTATTGGTTTTGCCATACATCAACATGAATCTGCCATGGGTATACACGTGTTTCCCATCCTGAATCCCCCTCCCACCTCCCTCCCCATACCATTCCTCTGGGTCATCCCAGTGCACCAGCCCCGAGCATCAAACCTGGACTGGCGATTCGTTTCTTATATGATAGTATACATGTTTCCATGACATTCCCCCAAATCATCCTACCCTCTCCCTCTCCCACAGAGTCCAAAAGACTGTTCTATACATCTGTGTCTCTTCTGCTGTCTCTCATACAGGGTTATCATTACCATCTTTTTAAATTGCATATATATGCATTAGTGTTTGGTGTTTTGGTGTTTTTCTTTCTGGCTTACTTCACTCTGTATAATAGGCTCCAGTTTCATCCACCTCATTAGAACTGATTCAAATGTATTCTCTTTAATGGCTGAGTAATACTCTATTGTGTATATGTACCACAGCTTTCTTATCCACTCATCTGCTGATGGACATCTAGGTTGCTTCCATGTCCTGGCTATTATAAACAGTGCTGCAATGAACATTGGGATACATGTGTCTCTTTCAATTCTGGTTTCCTTGGTGTGTATGCCCAGCAGTGGGATTGCTGGGTCATATGGCAGTTATATTTCTAGTTTTTTTTTTTTAAGGAATCTCCACACTGTTCTCCATAGTGGCTTTGCTAGTTTGCATTCCCACCAACAGTATAAGAGGGTTCCCTTTTCTCCACACCCTCTCCAGCATTTATTGTTTGTAGACTTTTGGATAGCAGCCATTCTGACTGGCGTGAAATGGTACCTCATTGTGGTTTTGATTTGCATTTCTCTGATAATGCGTGATGTTGAGCATCTTTTCATATGTTTGTTACACATCTATATGTCTTCATTGGAGAACTGTCTGTTTAGTTCTTTGGCCCATTTTTTGATTGGGTCGTTTAACTGTTCTCCATAGTGGCTTTGCTAGTTTGCATTCCCACCAACAGTATAAGAGGGTTCCCTTTTCTCCACACCCTCTCCAGCATTTATTGTTTGTAGACTTTTGGATAGCAGCCATTCTGACTGGCGTGAAATGGTACCTCATTGTGGTTTTGATTTGCATTTCTCTGATAATGCGTGATGTTGAGCATCTTTTCATATGTTTGTTACACATCTATATGTCTTCATTGGAGAACTGTCTGTTTAGTTCTTTGGCCCATTTTTTGATTGGGTCACTTACTTTTCTGGAGTTGAGCTGCAGGAGTTGCTTGTATATTTTGAGATTAATTATTTGTCAGTTGCTTCGTTTGCTATTCTCACATTCTGAAGGCTGTCTTTTCACCTTGCTTATAGTTTCCTTTGTTGTGTGGAAGTTTTTAATTAGGTCCCATTTGTTTATTTTTGCTTTTATTTCCAATATTCTGGGAGGTGGGTCATAAGTTTATTTTTCTGGAATTGAGCTGCATAAGTTGCTTGTATATTTTTGAGATTAGTTGTTTGTCAGCTGCAGAAGCAGTTTTGAAAGGATGTCACAGAAGGACATGACCCTGGGGTGTATGTGTTTATGACTGGCTGGCACATGAGTCTTCTTGTCCTCTTCCCCTCAACTACCTCCCTCACCCACTAAATAGATTTGGGCCCTGGGCATGGCTGTATCTATCAGATCATCTTTTCATCTAGTCAGGACCAAGCAATGAAGTCAAAAGACACTGTCTATAAAGTGTGCTTTGGCCTGGATTTGCAGGAAGAGTGCTTTGGACTTGCCCAGCACTCACTCAATTACTGAACCTTTTTTCATTGAGCTTTTGTGTTTTCTGGACAGAACCCAAGAGAAAGGTATTATCACAGTGGGGTTAAACAAGGCCACTGTGGTCTGAGTGACGGACAGTAACACCCTAGCTTCAGAAAGGAACCTGTTTTTCAGGATGGCGTGATCATCATTAGGCAAGAATCTTGCAAGCCATCTTTTACCAGGAGGCTATCAAGATCACAGAAGGCAATACCGGTTTGCTCAGTGACAAGCTGTTTCCTAATCAAGTTTTCTTATACTCAGAACGACGGAAACATTTTCAAAGGTATTTTTCTCGGCAGGTTTCCAGTAATTCAACATTTCCAGACTTATCCAAATGGCTTCTGAAATATTTTCTGTTTGTGGAGAGCAGCTTTCAGGATGAGGTAATTAAAAGAAACCTATCAATTTGAGTTGTTTTTTTTTTTTCCATGAGTAAATAATGTTGACATACTGTTCAAATAAACCCACAATTTACTGCAATCTGTTTTTAGACAAACCCTCCACTTTAACCTCCAAATGGGAAAAACGGAGAGACTTTCCTCTTCTCCTTTAATCAAGAACATATGTTCAAAGATAATACCGGAGGCTTATTCTGGGAAGCGTTCTGCTCTTCCTCTGACAGCGACGCAGTGAGCTCACGAGGCAGCCTCCACACATAATGAAAGCTAACGCCACCATAAATCTCCCGGCCCGCGGAGGTCACTTCAGAAAGATCGCCCACTGCTCAAATAAGCACCGGCTCCGCGAAGGCGCACTGGAGGGAGAGAAACACCAACGGGGATAAACACCAGCAGGTACGCACCGGACCGAGGCAACCCAGGCAGCTAGGAAAGAAAGGGGCCAGGGACAGAGCAGGTGTGTGTGCTGCGTGTCTCCACACGGCCTCACCAGCCCCGTGTGTTCTTTCTGAGCAGGAATGAGCAAGTTCACCAGAGAGGAGCTGCTTTCCCCCTTAGGAGGAGAGCTCGGGAGGCACCAATTTTCATTAAACCTTCAAGTATACACAGTGGCAGGAGGCCAAGACAGCCTTCAAAAGTGAAGCTTTTAAAAACATCTGTTAGGGGTTTTGAGATCCTACGGAGAGAGAGCAAGAGAGCTAGAGAGAATTCAGAGTCCAGTGCTTTTCATTTCCAGACTGTGAGTCATAAAACAAGAGTGCGTAAATCTGGCTGGCCAGAATACGCTGACCCAAGTCTGGGTTTACTAACACCTGAAGTACATTTCATGGGAATTAGGTTTAAATATCAACCTGATCATGAAGCTTGAAAGGCTTTTCTCCCATCTCAGGATGCCAGGAGCCCTCTGGAACCTGGAATGGCATTTTCTGACAGCAAAGGTTTACTGTAGCATAAAAGAAATTATGGCGATTTCCCCGCTAGGCATAAGGATGTGATCACTATAGGCACCTGTGGCACAAGCAGGCTACCCACCAATATCTTTTAAACACCAAATTATGAACTATTAGGCCACTGCTTCATGGCTTCTGCAAATGTAAAACCTTGACAAATTCCCAAATAAAAGCCATAAAACCAATCATTTTTTAAACCTGCATGAGTGACACCAGCAAAATTAGAGCAGTATGGCAGGTCACTGTGAAATAAAGCTGCCATAAAGAAGCTTATGATGCTTTCATGGAAAAGGCAATTAGAAGGTTACTTTCTCTTGGGTCTAAGATTGGTTCTTGTTCTTCCTCCAGCCCCCTGCCTGCCACCTCCCTGCTACAAAATGGATCAGTCTATAATAAGTAGTGGTTATATATCATAAGGAAGCAATTCCTTTTAGTTGTTCCACTGTAAAAAAGCATCCAGATTTAGAACTTGACAGGAACCAGTATCACCTGAACCTGAGAGCCGGTAGAAAGTGTGTGTGTGTCATTCAGCCAGCATGGAGTCCGGGTGTTTTAAAAGCTTTAATTTGAAGGGGATAAAAACCTGGGCGTTAAGCAATTTGGCTGTGGATATTTAATGTATCGACCAGACCACAGAATTGGGTCTCCCTATTTAAAATGAGAAATTGAAAATTTACAGGCTCTGTAGGCAAGGTGTAAGTAAATATTGGATGGTGAGCAGAAATCAGCTGAGAACCTGCAGAAACACCATTAGAAGGACTAATAACATGTTCAGCAGTGGCCTTAAATAAATACTATGTTATCATTTGCAGGTGTGTGAAAACAAGTCTGGCTTTTAATTAGCCAGAGCCATGTCTCCCAGCATTTAGGTAAAGAAAGCAATGGCCTGGGGAGGCTGAGGTTTGCCCCAAGGTACATGGCTTCTCAATGGCAGCAGCAAGATTTGGAACTCATGTCCTGCTCTCTCTCTTCCACTCTAATACATCTGTGGGGGGCAGAATACTGTACCACAGAGATGTCTACCTCCTAATCTGCAGAATCTGTAAATATGGAACCCTGCGTGGCAAAAGAGACTTTGCAGATATGATTAAGTTACAAGGCTTGAGTGGAGAGATAATCCAGTGTTATCCAGGTGGCCCAAAATAATCACAAGTGTCCTTAAGTGAATGAAGGAGCAAGAGAGTGAGGGCCAGAGTCTGTCAGAGAAGTCATGCTGCTGGCTTGGAGGATGCAAAGAGAGATCACAGGCTAAGGAATATAGGTGGTCTCTAAAAGCTGGAAAAGGCAAGGAAATAGCTTCTTTCCTAGGCGCCTCCAGAAAGAACATCTCCAGAACAATAAGGGGGTAAGTTTATGTTGCTCTAAGCCACACATTATTACAGCAGCAAAAGAAAACCAACACTATGCTCTAGATGGGTAGTTGCATTTCCCATTCTATTTTGATCTACTTGAAGTAACACCATTATCTCAGTGGTGGGCAGAGCCTTTATAAAAACCAAAGGGAATTCCTCTCCAACACCCTTTAGTCTTCAGCGTCTCTGCTCTCCTTTCATATCCTCTCTCTGGCTCCCTTTTCTGTATTTTCTTTCCCATGTAAAATAACGCTAAACAGAAAGCTTTTTTCTAGTTGTTGACTGGCCCACCTTGAGAAATTAGTCCAGTTCAGTCGCTCAGTTGTGTCTGACTCTTTGCGACTGCAGCAGGCCAGGCCTCCCTGTCGATCACCAATTCTTGGAGTTTACTCAAACTCATGTCCATGGAGTCAGTGATGTCATCCAACCATCTCATCCTCTGTCTTCCCCTTACTCCTCCTGCCTTTAATCTTTCCCAGCATCAGGTCTTTTCAAATTACTCAGCTCTTCGCATCAGGTGGCCAAAGTACTGGAGTTTCAGCTTCAACATCAGTCCTTCCAATGAACAGTCAGGACTGATTTCCTTTAGGATGGACTGGTTGGATCTCCTTGCAAATTAGAAATTAGTTGGCAGGAATTTAATATGTTACAGTTCATCAACTATTTCCAATCTATTAGAATACTCTATTTGAGTATGTTTTCCCATCCTACCACGGCTGCCGCCTGTAAAGCCTACAAGACTCAAAATGAAGTTAATTTCTAAGAGTGGAATTTTGGGTTCCTGGTTTGGATTAACCTTTACCAGAGTGTCTCAAGTCACACTGTAGACACAGGCTATGGGGTCAGAGAGACTTTGATTTGATTCTCTGATTCACCACTTATTAGTGATGTGACCTTTGGGAAAGTATTAAGCCGTGCTTTATCTCTAAAATGGAGAACTTAATAATCACCTTGCTCCATACTGAGAAACTGAGATTCTATGTTTAAAATGTTGAGCACAGTGCACTCCATAAGTAGTGGTGGTAGTAGGAGTAATAAAGATACTTGGCACAGTGATACCCGTTATCTCCCCAAGGCAGTATAAAGCTCATTCAAATCCTGTGGAACAAGAAGTCTCCATTTCTGGTATTGTGAAGAGACACCTACCCACTGTGGAACAGCAGCAAGTATTTACACATAGCCAGCTGTGTATTTATATTTTCGTCTCAGATACTGGGAATTCTCCGGGCAAACAAATCACCAAAGAAAGTTTACTTCCTGTCCTTTGAAGTTCATGGTTTAGTAGGGAGCAGATATAAAACATAATTATTGGACTTCACTGGCGGCTCAGCAGATGAGAATCCACCTGCCAGTGTAGGGGACATGGGTTCAATCCCTGGTCCAGGAAGATTTCACATGCCATGGAGCAACTAGGCCCGTGCGCCACAACTACTGAGCCTGTGCTCTAGAGCCCACAGGCCACGACTACTGAGGCCCGCGTGCCTAGAGCGGTGCTCCACAACAAGAGACCCCACCTCGATGAAACGCCCATACACCACAACTAGAAAAAGCCCGTGCAAAGCAATGAAGACCCAGCACAGTCAAAAATAAAAAACAACAACCTCCAATTACTGGTATTATCCCTCTGCATTGAAGACTTATGTACAACAAAGGGTGGTAGGAGGATCCAAGAGAACAAAATCTTCCCAAGGGAACCAAGAACAGGGTCCTGGAGATGACTTCCGAGTGGGGTCCTGAAGAATGACTAGAAGTTTACCATATAGAAAATAGAGAAGGAATTTATTGGGCAAAGAAAAATGTGCATGAAAATAATGAAGTAAAAGAACATCAATAGGAAACATCTTCTAAGCATTACTACAACATTGAAACAACTGAAACAAATTAAATCCAGTTCAACAAATTAAATCTGCAGCCACTTGCTCTGAATCATCAACAACCTTTCTCTGGATCTGCTACAAAGTGATTTCAGGGTCACACTAAACACTTCATTCTTCCTTGACTAAAAAACGATGCCTTGGGAATTCACTGATGAGCACAATACTATCAATATTAATCAGGTAATATGCACTGGCCCTGAGATAACAAGGCATCTAGAATCCCAATGTATGAATTCATACTTAATCAATACTGCCTTATATGAATAGAGGACTTTTTTTCACATTCCAAATCATTTTAGTAAGATGCTGAGAAAAATCAATAACTTATTAAATGCCAGTTGCCTCATTACAACAAACTATTAATCACTTTTTGTTGCTATCATATTGGGGCCACAGATCTGACTTTATTATGTACTGGGGTACCTGTTCATGTTTATTCCAATCACTGGAAGAAATGATGCACAGAACAACTGCACACTGCAGCCAAGATGGGGCTACAATAGGACTCCCAATGCATTACTGAAGAAAAAAAAACTCAGTTAAGAAAAAAACGATATTAACTTCAGCTGAAACTGCTGAAAATTAATTGCCAGGAGTAAGACTGTTAATAACAATTTCTTGAAATATCTCCAACACCTGAAATCCTCTATCATCTTTGCAACACCAAGAAATAGTTATATTAATCTCAAGTTTTAAGATGGCCCCTTTTTAGCCACTTGAAAGTACACATTAATATACATATGTATTTTGTGAAATGGAAAACTGAGATCCTCTCAACCATAGTGTTAAGTATACTTAGTGTTCTCAGCAAATGAGAAGAGCTTATCGTATTTCACGGAATTGTTAGGGAGCTTACTTCCCTAGGGATGGTTAACTTTTTAATCGTATTGAACACAAATATTAAGTTGCCTCCTCCATTGCCATTCTGTCATCATTTTCTCAGGAATATACAGAAAAATTTGAACTATATGCATATAAATTTATGAATAAGATACTCCTATTACTAATGGAAATGTCCACTTACTTAAATAAAGTCATCTTTATGTGAACTAAACTTGAGAAACACTGGGTTAAAATAATCTTACAAAATTATATAAGATACAGGTACTTTGCAGTAATCTTTGAGTAGCATTTCTTAATTGTGGCATTTAAGAAACTATGATCATGAAACCCAAATAACAGAAAATAGTAATTTTATTTGGAAGTGATTAGTTTTTGCACAAATATTTTATCCAAGAGCATCCACATCTGTCTTCCCTACATGCTGTATGGTATGGTAGAAAGACACAGACACTCCATATATGAGTTCGGAATTTGAATCTTGTCTAACCACTCTCAAATTTAGACTTGGTCACTTGACGTCTAGTATTCTCAGAGATGAAATGGGGATAAGTAATGTTTTACCTACCCACCTCACTGAATTATTGTTATGATCAAATGAAATCACATGAGTAAAAGAATATTATAATATCTGTGGCCCCAATTAGTAAGCCTTAGTGTGGCATTGTAATAAAAGAAACCCAGCAACTTAAAGTTATTTTGATATTTTCTTGTACCTTTTCAAGGGCATTAAAAGAGATCTACTTTATTATTCACAGCACCATTTTGTATAGTCCCTTAACAAGTCTCTCCAATTCTCTCCTACTCCATGGTTGTTTTGAGCCTCTTGCTCTATAAACTTCTCACTCTCAACTCTTCCCCCAACAGCTCTCCAAGAGGCAGGAATCAAGGCTTGTCTATGCCCCAAACCCCTGTGAACCACCCCTCCTCAAGCTCTTCATTAGATTCATTGTTTCAGCCTCTTTGCCCTCCTGCCACCCAGCCATTCCCCAGATTCTCCACAGGAAAGCCTAGGGGAGAATCCAGCAGGCAGGAACCTCCCACACAATACTCCTGTCCCCAGTGACAGACATGGGGTGAAGAGAGGGGATGGTGAATATTTAAAATGACTTTTATCCATTTCAGCATACTAATGTTTTTACCCTAGTGTTTTTGATACATATTAGTTTATTGTTTTTTACATTTTAGCTGAGGCAATACGGTCATTATTTTCAAACTAAGGAAACCCAATCACAAAGAAGTGATCCCACAGTTGATCTAGGTTCCAGAACTGGTCAAGACTGTAGGAAGAAAGTGGGCTTAATTTCTTTCTATCTACAGAGCCACAGTTCTCAAAGTGTGTTTCAAGACATTCCTAAAGAGGCTTCTGAAAAATAAACCCAAGGCCAAATTTTAACAGGGAAATGTTGCATTCTGTCTCTTTTCAGGGAGGTCCACAACTGAGAGAAGTCCTGAGGGAAAGAAATCCATTCATTAAAAAACAGATTAGTTTAAATGTGAAAAGCAAAAATTTAGAATATTAAGGACAGCATCTTTATAACCTTTGGGTAGAGAAATACTTCTTAAATTAGACCCTGGAAGCACAACTATAACAGAAGATTAATAAATCCATCTGTATTAAAATGTAAAACTTCTCTTCACGAAAAGATACCTTTAAGAAAGTAAAAACTTGAAACACAAATAGGGAGAAGAAATTTACAAACATATAATTAAGAAGTCCAATGAAGAATGCAGAAAGAACTCCTACAAATTCATAAGGAAAAAACAGTTCGAAACCGAGCAAGAACATAGACAACA
This sequence comes from Oreotragus oreotragus, assembly GCA_006410675.1. Lineage (NCBI taxonomy): Eukaryota > Metazoa > Chordata > Mammalia > Artiodactyla > Bovidae > Oreotragus > Oreotragus oreotragus. The sequence goes on along the minus strand of SJYX01001163.1, from coordinate 469,202 downwards.
TTTATAGAAGATGAAACTGAAATGACCAATAAACATGAAAAGATGATTAAACTCACAGGTAAGAGACATGAGAACTGTAATCACGATGAAATAGGCAAAAAAAAAAAAAAAAAAAAGTAAGTCTGACATTACCAAGTGTTGATGAGGATACACAGCAATGAACTTAAAAGTCTGGAGTGAATAAAAATTGTAACCATCACTTTGGTTGGTTTATCCTACAAGTTGAAGTGCCAGCTCTCATATCCAGTAAATTCTATTCTTAGATATGTACCCTAGAGAAATTCTTGCACACGTGCCCCAGGAACCATGTTCAAGAAAGTTTGTAACACCACTGTTTGTAACAGCAAAACACTGTAACCAACATGATATCTATAAAAAAGAGAGTGGTAAAATTGTGGGATATTCATAGAACAGATAATAACCATGAAAATGAGTGCAGTTGTGCATATCAATGCCTATAAAAATCAGGAATACAGTTGAAAGACCATATCTCAGAAAAATGTCTACAGTATGCTATTGATATAAAGATAATTCAAAAGAATATAAAATTTTAAATTACATTATTTAAGGACATATATATAGTTGAACCAGATGAAAAGCAAAACGCAAACACAAAATTCAGAAAACTGGTTACATGGGGAGAAAGAGGACACAATCAGATACGTGCACCCAGGTTGATTGATGGGATTGGTAATATTGCATTTATTAAGATGGCTTTTTATTGCTACTCACAGGAGGGCATGGCAACCCACTCCAGTACTCTTGCCTGGAGAATCCCATGGACAGAGGAGCCTGGCAGGCTACAGTTCATAGGGTCTCACAGAGCTGGACACGACTAAAGCAACTTAGCATACATGCACACATCATATGTTTTTATATAGATTTTTGTTATGCATGAATGTTATTAACACATACATACATTTAAATTTTTAATTTTAACTTGTTTAATTCAGTATCTCACAAGCATTATCCATGTAATCCTTTTATCTCCTCACATATACTAACACCCTTTTGGGACCAGTTTAGGAAACACTGCTCTAGATCTTAGAAACTCTTTTTTTGGCAAAGAAACTTCCTTCAGCTAAATTTCATGGCCATTTACTCCAGCAGGACCTGGATGCAGCCACAGATGCAGAGTTTCCCCAAACTGAAGTGTCCCAGGATATTTTTACTCATGCCCTTGTAAGCACATGTGAACTGTGTGTATCACTCTTACCTTGGGTTTAAAAAGTGTTCGTCATGGAAGTACCAGGTTGTCTGTTGATCTGTACAAAAGGAACTAACGTTCAACTCTTCCGTGTCCTTAGAGTCCACTTGCTCTCCCCAAGCTGTCCAGACACCCCCGGCCAGAGAAATGACACTCCAAGCTGAGTGAGATGCAGGCTCTCATAAGAATGAAAGTTACTCTGGAGAGCTCCGTATTCTGGGGTTTCCCACACAAGTAACCAGTCAGAGGCACCATTTTCAGAGGCAGCTCCTCTCTGCAGCAGATGCCTAAATAATCTTCAAATATAAGTAGATTCTGCTGGGCTTTTGAAGTTCACACGTTGGTGAACTCATTGAGAGATACTTTACAGCTGGCTGCATTGCTAAGAGCTTGATGTTTTTCTCCCCCACGCTTTTGCTGATAAAGGCCTTTTGAATTGGGGTGATTGTAGCAACATTAAACTCCGAGCCTTGACCATTGGATGCTAGCCTCTCATTAGTATCAGGTGTAATGAGGTCGGGCTAAGAAGGGATTGTGTGGTATTAAACTGAGTTGGTATTGATTTGTTACTAACAGTGGAGCAGCCTACTATACTTTAAACCTCAGGTTTCAAAGGATGTTTCATTTTTTGCTGACTTTGTCTTCTGTTGTGAAGATTGATTTCAGCATAATGATCCATCACCTGAGGAAATTCACTCGGCTGCCCCTAAACTCCTATCTTGCAACTAACTATACGTTTCACATTCGACAAGTACCCTAGTTCTCAGCAGCCCTGCTCACTGCGCCCACACAGCTCCCTGCTATTTGCTACAGCTTTTGCTTTTCCATCTCTCACACCTCCTGCTTTCAGACTCTGCCTTACTCTCTCCTTACAAGCAATGCCATGAAGATGCTGGGCTCTCACTGCTTTTTTTTCCCCTTTGCTTCTAGAAACCTTCTTGCTTATACAGTTTCTAGCTGAAAGCAATCATCTATCATCATATAAGGTGAAAACATAGGGCAGCGTGTGCTGAAGCAGAACCAACATGGTAATGGCAAATTTGTTTTCCCAAAGTGCTAAATCCTCACCACACTGACTTTACATATGGGATGGCATTCTAAGGGTGCATGTGTATGCTCGGTCACTTGGTCATATCCAACTCTTTTGTGACTCACATGAACTGTAGACTGCCACGTCCCTCTGTCCATGGGATTTCCCAGGCAAGAATACTGGAATAGATTGCCATTTCCTTCTCCAGGGAATCTTCCCAACCCAGGGATCGAACCCACGTCTCTTGCATTGGTAGGCGTTTTCTTTACCATTGCTCCCCTGGGAAGTCCCAGCTTGAAGGGTAGACAGCTGATATTTACCTGAACTCAAGGGCAGGAGGTCAGTTGGGCAGCAAGAAGATATTGGAATCAGAACCTGGAAAGTCACCCAGACTCTCTCCCTGTGTCTCATGTCACAATTCACACTGACTCAGTCTCCTCTGTGTTTACTCACGAGCCATTTCTGATCTCTAGAGTGGAACTTATGACTACTCAGGTCTCCTGAGGATACAGAGTACCGCCAACTGTTTTACTCTGAGTCCTGATTCCAACTGCAAGGGTTGCAGTTTTGGTTTACCCAGCTTGGGTCAGCTATCCAATCTACTGGAGATTGGATATGTGGCTGGAGATCAAAGTTATATTCAACCAAATGGTCCTGGGGCCATTTTCTCTAATTCTGGAAACCCAGTTTAAAAGGGTTATTATGAGCTGAGCAGACACTCCAAAACAAAATGTGCCCCCTATATGCACCAGCTTAAGGACTTAATAATAAAAATATCTCTAAGATGCATTCTTTCATATCTTTATCAGATATTTAATGCACTCCTGATTTGTCAGAAACTGCGAATTAATACAGATGAGCTCTAGCCCTCCAACAGAAGAGATAAAGACCAACCAATCTGCAAATAAAATAATAGTTTGGAATGGCTGCTGAACAACAACAAAAAAAATGTAAAGAGTGACGTGATAGAGTATTTGAGAGACATATGCGGAGGTGTGCTTACCTGAGGCTTCTTGAGAGATGATGTCAAATATCTAAGGAAAGCAGTGATCCCAGCTGAGGGAACCCAGGTTCTACGTCGGTCCTGAGATGGGAAAGGACATACAGAATCCCAGGGGGCTTCAGAGAAGGGGACAGAATCCAGCTCACCTAGGGCCTTGTATGCCCTTTTAAGGGACTGGGATTTTATTCTAAATGCAGTAGGAATATGTCAAGGAAGATTAGGAGGAGAGATGAAGACATCATCTGATTTATGTTTTTAAAAGCTGACTTTATGGTAGAATTTTAGGAAAGCAGGAGTGAAAGCAGGGCAGTCAGCTGGGGAGTTGTTATGTCAGTTCAGGAGAGCGAGAGTAGATGAATCTTTGGACCAAGGAAGGTGGTGGTTATTAGGATGGACAGGACAGGAGAGTCCAGATTCTAGATATATTTTAAAGTAGGACAATCAGAACTTGCTGATGAGTAGGATTTGAGGAGGGGAAAAAAGGAGAGGAAGTATAGATGACTCCAAGCTAAGATTTGAGTGGCTGGGAGAAGGGTGAGCCATTTTCTGAAATGGGTCAGATTGGAGTGGCAGATCAGGTCTTCATCACAAAAGATGCCAAAGCAAGATCTCTGATCCCAGACACAGAGGTCCCTGGATCCTGATCTGGTGATATATTCTCATAGGTTCTCTCTGCAGTCCAGTTCCTATCCCTTTAGAACACCACTGTAATCCCACCTCAGCTGTGTTGGCCTTCCCATCCCAGTTACCCCAACCTCCTCCCTGTTAAAACTCACCTAAATTCCAAAGTCTCTCCTGCTCCTTGAGGAGTTTAGATGAAGAAAGGTTTAGGGTTAAAGCAGTTTTAGGAAATAGTGAATTAATCCAAATATCAATTCTCCCCTTTCCAGCTTTATACATTATTAGGAAACATTGCTCTGAGTGTCTCAGCCTCTCTATCCATAATAAAGGTAAGGAGGAGATACTCCATTTTTAAGATTTAAACCTAAGTGCCATATGTGTAAAGCACTTAGTACAGTGTCTAAGTTATGTCAGGTGTTTAATATATATTAGATATCATTGCTCTTAACACTTCTTCCTTTTACCTATTTTCAAAGTGAATGTATTACCAAATACCAATTTGTTGCTTATACAAAGAGCCTAGAAGTAAGTCTTGTCTCTAGCTATACTGACTAAGAATGTTTTGTAGCAATATGATTATTCAGGCAAAAAATTCCACCACTAGGCAGATATATTGACTACACTTCCTCAAACTGAAATTAAGATGGATTAAGACAGAATATCTTGTTCTAATTTGTGAAGTTATTTGTATGAAAAATCTTACCAAGGTATAAAATTAATTGTGCTTAGTTATATATTTAATTAATTCTTTACTGAGGAGAATAAAATTATATGTAATAACTTTTCCATAAACTCAGGACATATGATCACTATTCAATGGAAATCAATTTAATGGCAGTTCACTTGGATTTCCTGCCAAAGAATAGTTTCCTTAGAATATAGATATAACTTAGAGGTTGAAGAGAGCAGAAGAATGTCTCACTGAGGAACATTTTGGTACCTCTTCACCTATAAATAACCCAAGTGTGGGGAAGACAGATGTGTTCACTAAAATAAATCTTAATAATAAATCTTCTGAGAGTTTATAACTTATGCTATCTAATATGATTTCCTCTATTTCCATAACCACACACCTTCCAAGTGCATTCTCCTTTGGGTGTCATTTCATCAAATAGGAAGATCATAAACTCTCAGGGTTAGGAGGTACCTTAAAGGTCAGTGATCTTTATTAATAGCAAAGGCTGTTATTCTCATCATCCCATGTTCAGTTGCCCTTGTAGGAAAATATAACAATCCTTCACTATGTGTACAGAACCAAAGCAATCAGAGTCCCATGACCGGCCTTCTCTTAGTCTTAGTGGGTTTTCCATTTGTAGGAAGTCCTCTTGACTCACAGATATCTAACAAAGCTTGGTGTCATAGGCAAAATAATGACCCCTAAAGATGTCCATATCCTAATCCCTGATACTTGTGAATACATTATGTGACACGATAAGGGAGAAACAAGGTTATCAATGAGTTCACTTTGAGATGAGTTCACTTTGAGAGTTCACTTTCATCCTATCCAGTGTAATCACTTATAAGTCCTTACAAGTAGAAATAGGAAGTGAGAGAGTGAAGGTCAGAGTCAGTGAGAGATTGGAAGAAGCTGCCTTGCTGGTTTTGAAGATGCAAGAAGAGGCCACAAGCTAAGGAATGTGGGAGACCTCTAGAAGCTGAAAAAAGACAAGGAAACAGAGCCTCCAGAAAGGAATACAGCCCTGCTGGCATATTGATGTTACCCCAGTAAGGCCATTTCAGACTTCTGACTCCTAGAACAGTAAAAGGATAAATTTGTGTTGTTTAAGCCACTAGAAATGGCTTCCATGGTGGTTCAGTGATAAAGAATCCACCTGCCAATGCAGGAGACATGGGTTCAATCTCTGGGTCAGCAAGATTCCCTGGAGAAGGAAATGGTAACTCACTCCAGTATTCTTGCCTGGGAAATCCCATGGACAGAGGAGCCTGGCGGGCTACAGTCCATGGGGTTGATACTTAGCAACTAAATAACAACAAAACCACTGGAAAGCGAACAACACACAGGTGGTTAAATACTGGAGGGTGACAAGAGACANATGGTAACTCACTCCAGTATTCTTGCCTGGGAAATCCCATGGACAGAGGAGCCTGGCGGGCTACAGTCCATGGGGTTGATACTTAGCAACTAAATAACAACAAAACCACTGGAAAGCGAACAACACACAGGTGGTTAAATACTGGAGGGTGACAAGAGACAAACATCATTTCCTTCCAAGGCTGTTGGGAAATCTCACAGGAAGCAAACACCCCAAGTGCAGAACTGCCTGTCTTTTTTGACCTCCAAAGGTTAGCCTGCTACTCCTCAACTTCTGAAGGCCTTTTTACCATGCCAGAATGATGTGAAAATTCCAGGCTAATTAGACATCCTTATGAAAAATAGTTTGGAGAAGAGAGTGAAAGCAGGGAGAAATTAGAGGGCATCATACAATAGGCCACATGTGAGAAGATGGAGCACAGGAACCTAGTAGCAGAGATTTAAAAAGTCATGACTATCAGGATTACCCCACTGCCACCAAGCCCCAGCTACACTAGCCTTCTATGCCAGGACCTCCCGGAGCATCCAGGGCTTGAGCCCTTCTGCCTGGAAAGCTATGGCTAGTGCATGGACTTTCAGACACACCCTAAATGGCACCTCCCGGACAGCTCCTCTATAGCAAACACCCAGGCAGGATTACATCACTTACTTTAATTTTCTTCTTCTGCTGCTAAGCTGCTAAGTTGCTTCAGTCGTGTCTGACTCTGTGCGACCCCATAGATGGCAGCCCACCAGGCTCCCCCGTCCCTGGGATTCTCCAGGCAAGAACACTGGAGTGGGTTGCCATTTCCTCCTCCAGAGGAACTTTCCCGACCCAGGTCTCCCGCACTGAAGGCAGATGCTTTACTGACTGAGTTATGTATAGCATGAACAAATGACAAAGGAAAGACCTTAGTTACATATTGGATACAGGTGAAAACGAAAGGACGAGTCACATATGGCTCAAAAGTTTGTAGTATTAAGTGACTGGGAGATGGTGGTGCCACCAACATAGGCAAACAGAGGAAAAGGAAGTTTGGGCATAAAGCCAGGGATGAGCTGGGCATGAAGTAAGAGCAGAAAGTCCTCTAGGCACCGGAATTCAGCAAGCTCAAAGATCCACTGCTGTCTCATTATCTTCCTGAACTGGCTCTCATCCTCTCCTCCATCTACCTCATCTGGTGACAGCGCATTCAGGCAAACGTCCACACTGGAAAGTTCAGAATTTGTTCTGGACTCCTTCCTCTCACCCATTCCAACATCCAATAAGGACAATTTTTAAACTGCCAAACTTAAATAAGAGGCATATTTTTTCTTTTACAAAAAGACAAATAGCCTACGTTTGCTGCCTTGTCTTTGATGGTATCAGTACACTATCTCCCAGCTGTTTCTGAAAACAAAAACAAAAGCAAATAAACAAAAACCACATAGTGCCTTCAAAATAAAGGTAAGAGTTTGACAATGAATGCGAACAGGAAAAAAAACCAAAAACTGCTTTTCAAAAGAAACCCCTACTGAAGAGAAATTTGAAAAGAATGTTTGGAAATGTTTCCATCAGTTTGTGGTATTACTGCCAAAATGATATAAAGGCATCATGTATACGAACATTTGTACAGAACACTTTAAAGATCTGGGATAGACACAGAATTTATTAACCTATTTTTATAATTTTTAAACAGAGGTTTAAAAATTGAAGCTGTTAACACTATGAAAAATACATACCCATGCCGATTAGCTTACAAGAATTGATTGATACCAGTGATAAAGGAAATTTACTGACTTTGAATTTCAACAAAATAATTATGTAATTTCTAGATAGAACTAGGACTGAGTCTCATGACTTGGGAAGTGTATTTCTTCTGGGGTCAACATCACTTTATAAGTCCTTTTCCACTACATCAGCCATTAAAACCAAAACTGAGATAAACTTAGTGCAAGACCTACAAATCATAGTATCACAAGTATAAACCAAGATTTTAAAAAATAGACACATTCAATCATGAGGTTTTTTTTATAAGTAAATAAAATAAAAATTGTTCTAATTATTCTAAATGTTTTAATCTCATTTTCTTATTCTTTTACAGTTTCCATTTTGGAGGATGTTTTTAAATGGGCACAATATTAGCACAGCAATAAACATATATAATTTACGTGAAAAATAACTACTTTGGAAGTGTGTGGCTGAGATTTCCTTGCCCACAGGATGTCCAATCACTGCTCTGTGAAGCCAGAGGAATTGCCATAAAATGCATGCGAGCCCACAGCATGGGAAACCTTCCACAGCTTTGAATTCTCAGCGTCCACGATTCTCTCATGACCAGCAAAATGGGTAATATACACACATGGAGGTGCACTGTCCTCAGGATGTACCCATATTTGAAGAAGCCCCAAAATCTTGATAAGAAGGTAAAATGCAGGGCGATTTGTTAATGCCATGAGCTAGCTTGCTGCTTGGATGAGTTGAGCAGAGAGTTATTCTCAAGCCCTGGCTCCTAGCCCTAGCTTGATCCCTTTCTCTCTTTCTCAAAAAAGCATATGGAATGCCAGTGGGAGAGTGTCACTATATTATGGGGATAACCTTGAGTTTGCTCTAATTTAACTTTTTAAAGGAGTAAAGCCATCACAAAACTAACACTTTATTATTAGTAACACATTATTTAGTTATACATAGTGAGTCAAAAGGCCTCTAACTTACACAATCAAATCTCAACTCCTTGGCAGTGTTCCTGACCCCACCTTCCTCTTAGGTCTCACTTCCTACCAACTTTATAATCACACTTTACACTATGTTGCCTGCACATACGATCTTTGTCACTTATTCATACAGTCCTCTGTCCAAAATTTCCTCTATTTTTGTATCATCATCCACCTAATTTCTATTCTTCCATTAAGACCAGGCTCAAACCCCCTATTCCAGGAAGTCGTCCTTGACCCATCTCAGGCTATCTTAGATGGCAGTCCTGTCATAATCTTTATGTTCCTGTTATACTTTGGCATAGCTCTATTACTGCACCAAAATTATCTATTTATGGGTTGGTCATCCCCACCAGACTGTGAGCTTTATTTTAGGCTGAGGATGGAGTCTTACTGGTAAACACAACGCCTGGCTTGTAGCAGACATTCCACAGATGTTTGCTGAATGAGTGAGTGAGTGAGTGAAGCAGTAAGCTATTAGATATCGAGGACTGACAGAATCAAAGGTTAATCTAATGACAAAATATCTACATTTTAAATTATTGATCCGTCATTGCCTAAGAATATAACTTTAGTGAAAAATTGCTAAAGAATGACAAATTACAAGGGAAGTAGTATTGCAGGAGGGAGGTCAGTGAAAACCTGAAGAGAGTGAGAGGACCACGGATAGGGTCCCTCAGCCTGCCCTCCCAGACAAGGCTACTTCTTCACAGGTGTTACCAACAGAGCAAAGACCTCTGAGGTAGCTTAGGGCTGAAGAGAGTTGGCAGTTCCAGGACTGCCCAACATCAGCTCCTTAGTTGCTGTACTGTCCAGAGGTCTAGAGGAGCCAGGAAGTGTGGAAGTGGAGAGGGGCTCTCAGGGAATCCTACGACAGGTATGAAAGTATTTCAATTTTTTTAAAACAACTGGTACAACCACATCAGTGAATATCAGCTTGCCTGTAGCTAATATTGTCTATACTCACTCCCATATTTCCGTGGAGAATAATGGCCCCTTTAAAAGCTGAGGATTTTTTTAATTGGTTAAGAACCATTTCCCTCTTGACATTGAGAACATTTTCTTTCTCAGGACTTGGTGGATAAAGCAAGCTCTAAACAAGCACCGAGTGATGGTTTTTTTCCCATTCCTTTTGTTCCCCTTAAAAACTTGCCTGTAATTGTGTCTGGTAGCTCTGTTTTTCCCCTTAGTGATGAAATGAAAACTGATTCAGGCCTTACCATGTGGGGGACTTTTTAGTCACAACAAGCAATAGCTTTATAGTTATTTGCATTCTGACTTCCTCCCTCATGTAATTGGAAGAGATTTTGATTGAGTCCTTAACCTAGCTTTTACAGAGCCTCCACCAAATGCCTCAGACACAGACATACTTTATCACTCTTGGCTAAATAAATGAAATGGGCTTTCATCAGAAATGATCAGTCCTCCTCCCAGAGAGAGTTTCTATGATTCCAGCAGTTGATGGGGTTTTTCTCTTCCCACCTAATGGATTTATTTCTCACTTGATTGTCCTTTCCACATCAAGTATAAGCTGCAGCTCTTTCCCACATGAAGCTCACTCGGTGTTTTCATTTTCCAGGATTGATTCACTCTCAGAAGATGAAAGGTGGCCGGGGGTGGGGCAGTGGTGGTGGGGGAGTGGTCTGAAATGATCTAAAATAACTGCAATGTACAAAGCAGCTGATTAAATTATTTTGAAGGGCTGATGAATACTTTCAAAATCGCTGCACTGAATATAATTACCAATGTAGAGGGAATAAAAATTTTTCCTCTACTCTTCTGGGTTCTTTGGTTGGTCTAATAATCAAATTAATATAGGACAGATTAGCAGGAGAAAAACCAATTTAACTACTTATGTACAAGGGCCCCATAAGAATATGAGGCCCACAAGCAGTTAGGCAGTTGGGGCATATATGCCATTCTGAGCCAAGGAGAAGAGGGTAGGGATCTGGCACATCAACGGGGAATTCTTTGCAAGATGGGAAGTCCAAATGTTTGGTAACAAATACTCCATGCAAACACAATGAGACAGGGAGGAACTGGATCTCCAGCTCAGCCGTTCTCACCCCCTGCTTACCACACCCAGCCCATATTTTGTGTAATTATCTGTGGTAACAGGTCTCTTCCTAGACCAGGCCCTCTACCTAGTTTCTTTTAGACAATGAAGGGGAAGGTAAAATATAAAATCTGCTGGGTGTGGATTGCCTTTAGCTCAGAACAGTCTACATGTCAAAGTGGCACATCTGGGACAGCCTTGTTCTAAACCCCTTCACCAATGTTTTTCAGAGTGCACTTTGAGGTCACCTGCCTCCCAAACACTTATGTGCTTCTTAAGCATGTAAAGTCCCTGGCCCCATCAAAGGAACATACTTTTCATCATAAGGGCCTGAAAATCTGTACTCGATAAAAGTTTTTAATAAAAAGTTTATTATACATACAGATGAGTACACTCACCATAAATGGGCACCTTGCTGAAGTTTCACAATTAAACCTGTCTCAAAGACCAGCTCTCAGATCAAGAACAGAATATCACCAATATGGTCCCCTTCTGCTCCCTTTCACTCACAACCCATTTCCCCACCTCAGGGTTAACCATTATCTTAACTTCTAAGGCCACAGATTAGTTTCATCTGAGGTTTTGATTTTTTTGAAGTCTAAAAATGGAATCATACAATATGCATTCTTTTCTGTCTGGCTTCCTTTATCAATTATATTTATGATATTCATCCATATTGTTGCATGTAGCTGTAGACTGTTCATTCTCTTTGGCTGAATGGTATTCCACTGTGTAATTATACCAAAATTGTTTACTCATTGAACTTAAATTTAAATGATAATGAAATACCTGTATATAACCACCAGAATGGTTAAAATTAAAACAGAAAATACCAAGTGTTGGTGAGGATGTAGAACAATAGAAATTCTTACACACCAAAAGAGGGACTATAAATTGGTATAATCACTTTGGAACACTCTTTGTCAGTATACTCAGTTCAGTTCAGTTCAGTTGCTCAGTTGTGTCTGACTCTTTGTGACCCCATTGACTGTAGCATGCCAGGCCTCCCTGTCCATTGCCAACTCCTGGGGTTTACTCAAACTCATGTCCATTGAGTCAGTGATGCCATCCAGCCATCTCATCCTCTGTCATCCCTTTCTATTCCCACCTTCAATCTTCCCCAGCATCAGGGTCTTTTCAAATGAGTCAGTATTCTACTAACACTGAATATGTGGCTAACTGATAATGCCAAAATTTCNGTTTACTCAAACTCATGTCCATTGAGTCAGTGATGCCATCCAGCCATCTCATCCTCTGTCATCCCTTTCTATTCCCACCTTCAATCTTCCCCAGCATCAGGGTCTTTTCAAATGAGTCAGTATTCTACTAACACTGAATATGTGGCTAACTGATAATGCCAAAATTTCACTCCCAGCTATATGCCCCACAGAAACACATACATATGTTCACCACAATGACCCAACCTAAAACATTCACAGCTGTTCATAATAGTCAAAATCATTGTGCTACCTAAAAGTCATCAGCAATTGAGCCAAATCTGCATTTTTAATAAGTTCACCAGAGGATTCTTATCCACACAAACTTTTGAGAATCTTTGCATTCAATATTCTGAAGATTTACTTTGAGACTAAACCTAGGAATTTCAGCAACTATCAAAATCCATAAGGTCAATATGTTTGAATTTGTCAAAGAAAAAAGATGTTTTCTCATCATTAAACTTACAACAGGGCTTCAAGTAGGAGTTTATACTGATACTTAAGCACCATGTACAGTTCCTCATTACTTTGAAAGCTGAGCACTACAGAAAAATGTTTCACAAAACACGTTAAAATTTTAATTGTATTCTCACAACCGTGGACTTAGGGCAGCTGCTGAGATTCCTCAATCACACCATTACTGTGATGAATGAATATTTCACATAATGCTGTTTTCCCATGAAGTTCCTGTGATTAAATAAAAACTTCAGTTTGTAAGATCAAGAAATGACGGGAAAGCCCAGATCTCAGAAACTTTGACAAGAAGCAATTGAGCAGACCCCTGCTCTGAAGTAAAGTGTGAGAGTGTATTGCACCGAGGAAACCAGAATAGAAAGAGACACATGTACCCCAATGTTCATCACAGCACTGTTTATAATAGCCAGGACATGGAAACAACCTAGATGTCCATCAGCGGATGAATGGATAAGAAAGCTGTGGTACATATACACAATGGAGTATTACTCAGCCATTAAAAAGAATACATTTGAATCAGTTCTAATAAGATGGATGAAACTGGAACCGGTTATACAGAG